>CAXHKB010000023.1:0-70192 GCA_964017025.1 Stenichneumon culpator
AATATGAGATGAAAAAGCTTTAGTTTTACGTGAATACGCAAGATTCATGCGTTTTGAGCTGCCAAACAAGACCCCATCAAATGCAAATTCGCTTTATATCGAAATCGAACTTTAGCGTTTTGTGTCGGCTGTAGGTGTTCCAGCTCGTTATATGCGATGAAAAAGCCTTAGTTTTACGTAAATACGCAAGATTCATGCGTTTCGAGCCGCCAAACAAGCTCCCATCGAATGCAAATTCGCTTTATATCCAAATCGAACTTTAGCGTTTTGTTTCGGCTGTAGGTGTTTCAGCTCGTTATATGAGATCAGAAAGCCTTAGTTTTACATAAATACGCAAGATTCATGCGTTTCGAGCTGCCAAAGAAGCCCCCATCGAATGCAAAGTCGCTTTATATCGAAATCGAACATTAGCGTTTTGCTTCGACTGTAGGTGTTCCAGCTTGTTATATGAGATCAGAAAGCCATAGTTTTACATAAATACGCAAGATTCATGCGTTTCGAGCCGCCAAACAAGCTCCCATCGAATGCAATGTCGCTTTATATCGAAATCAAACATTAGCGTTTTGCTTCGTCTGTAGGTGTTCCAGCTCGTAATATGAGATGAAAAAGCTTTAGTTTTACGTAAATACGCAAGATTCATGCGTTTCGAGCCGCCAAACAAGCTCCCATCGAATGCAAATTCGTTTTATATCGAAATCGAACTTTAGCGTTTTGATTCGGCTGTAGGTGTTCCAGCTTGTTATATGAGATCAGAAAGCCTTAGTTTTACATAAATACGCAAGATTCATGCGTTTTGAGCCGCCAAACAAGCTCCCATCGAATGCAATGTCGCTTTATATCGAAATCAAACATTAGCGTTTTGCTTCGTCTGTAGGTGTTCCAGCTCGTAATATGAGATGAAAAAGCTTTAGTTTTACGTAAATACGCAAGATTCATGCGTTTCGAGCCGCCAAACAAGCTCCCATCGAATGCAAATTCGTTTTATATCGAAATCGAACTTTAGCGTTTTGTTTCGGCTGTAGGTGTTCCAGCTTGTTATATGAGATCAGAAAGCCTTAGTTTTACATAAATACGCAAGATTCATGCGTTTTGAGCCGCCAAACAAGCTCCCATCGAATGCAAAGTCGCTTCATATCGAAATCGAACAATAGCGTATTGTTTCGGCTGTAGGTGTTCCAGCTCGTAATATGAGATGAAAAAGCTTTAGTTTTACGTAAATACGCAAGATTCATGCATTTTGAGCTGCCAAACAAGACCCCATCGAATGCAAATTCGCTTTATATCGAAATCGAACTTTAGCGTTTTGTGTCGGCTGTAGGTGTTCCAGTTCGTTATATGTGATGAAAAAGCCTTAGTTTTACGTAAATACGCAAGATTCATGCGTTTCGAGCTGCCAAACAAGCTCCCATCGAATGCAAAGTCGCTTTAGGTTGGAATCGAACATTAGCGTTTTGCTTCGTCTGTAGGTGTTCCAGCTCGTAATATGAGATAAAAAAGCCTTAGTTTTACGTAAATACGCAAGATTCATGCGTTTTGAGCTGCCAAACAAGACCCCATCGAATGCAAAGTCGCTTTATATCGAAATCGAACAATAGCGTTTTGTTTCGGCTGTAGGCGTTCCAGCTCGTTATATGAGATCAGAAAGACTTAGTTTTACGGAAATACGCAAGATTAATGCGTTTCGAGCTGCCAAACAAGACCCTATCGAATGCAAAGTCGCTTTAGGTTGGAATCGAACAATAGCGTTTTGCTTCGTCTGTAGGTGTTCCAGCTCGTAATATGAGATCAAAAAGCTTTAGTTTTACGTAAATACGCAAGATTCATGCGTTTCGAGCCACCAAACAAGCTCCCACCGAATGCAAAGTCGCTTTATTTCGAAATCGAACAATAGCGTATTGTTTCGGCTGTAGGTGTTTCAGCTCCTAATATGAGATGAAAACACCTCAGTTTTACGTAAATACGCAAGATTCATGCGTTTCGAGCCGCCAAACAAGACCCCATCAAATGCAAATTCGCTTTATATCCAAATCGAACTTTAGCGTTTTGTTTCGGCTGTAGGTGTTTCAGCTCGTTATATGAGATCAGAAAGCCTTAGTTTTACATAAATACGCAAGATTCATGCGTTTCGAGGTGCCAAACAAGCCCCCATCGAATGCAAAGTCGCTTTATATCGAAATCGAACATTAGCGTTTTCCTTCGTCTGTAGGTGTTCCAGCTCGTAATATGAGATGAAAAAGCCAAACAAGACCCCATCGAATGCAAATTCGCTTTATATCGAAATCGAACTTTAGCGTTTTGTGTCGGCTGGAAGTGTTCCAGCTCGTTATATGCGATGAAAAAGCCTTAGTTTTATGTAAATACGCAAGATTCATGCGTTTCGAGCTGCCAAACAAGCCCCCATCGAATGCAAAGTCGCTTTATATCGAAATCGAACAATAGCGTTTTGTTTCGGCTGTAGGTGTTCCAGCTCGTTATATGAGATCAGAAAGCCTTAGTTTTACATAAATACGCAAGATTCATGCGTTTCGAGCTGCCAAACAAGCCCCCATCGAATGCAAAGTCGTTTTATATCGAAATCGAACATTTGAGTCATACTTCAACTTTAGGTGTTCCAGCTCGTAATATGAGATCGAAAAGTCTCAGTTTTATATAAATACGCAAGAATCATGCGATTCGAGCGGCCAATCAAGCCCCCATCGAATGCAAAGTCGCCTTAGATCGAAATCGAACATTAGCGTTTTGCTTCGACTGTAGGTGTTCCAGCTTGTTATATGAGATCAGAAAGCCATAGTTTTACATAAATATGCAAGATTCATGCGTTTTGAGCCGCCAAACAAGCTCCCATCGAATGCAAAGTCGCTTCATATCGAAATCGAACAATAGCGTATTGTTTCGGCTGTAGGTGTTCCAGCTCGTTATATGAGATCAGAAAGCCTTAGTTTTACATAAATACGCAAGATTCATGCGTTTCGAGCTGCCAAACAAGCCCCCATCGAATGCAAAGTCGTTTTATATCGAAATCGAACATTTGAGTCATACTTCAACTTTAGGTGTTCCAGCTCGTAATATGAGATCGAAAAGTCTCAGTTTTATATAAATACGCAAGAATCATGCGATTCGAGCGGCCAATCAAGTCCCCATCGAATGCAAAGTCGCCTTAGATCGAAATCGAACATTAGCGTTTTGCTTCGACTGTAGGTGTTCCAGCTTGTTATATGAGATCAGAAAGCCATAGTTTTACATAAATATGCAAGATTCATGCGTTTCGAGCCGCCAAACAAGCTCCCATCGAATGCAAAGTCGCTTTAGGTTGGAATCGAACATTAGCGTTTTGCTTCGTCTGTAGGTGTTCCAGCTCGTAATATGAGATGAAAAAGCTTTAGTTTTACGTAAATACGCAAGATTCATGCGTTTCGAGCCGCCAAACAAGCTCCCATCGAATGCAAATTCGTTTTATATCGAAATCGAACTTTAGCGTTTTGTTTCGGCTGTAGGTGTTCAAGCTTGTTATATGAGATCAGAAAGCCTTAGTTTTACATAAATACGCAAGATTCATGCGTTTCGAGCTGCGAAACAAGCCCCCATCGAATGCAAAGTCGCTTTATATCGAAATCGAACATTTGAGTATTACTTCAACTTTAGGTGTTCCAGCTCGTAATATGAGATCGAAAAGTCTCAGTTTTATATAAATACGCAAGAATCATGCGATTCGAGCGGCCAATCAAGCCCCCATCGAATGCAAAGTCGCCTTAGATCGAAATCGAACATTAGCGTTTTGCTTCGACTGTAGGTGTTCCAGCTTGTTATATGAGATCAGAAAGCCATAGTTTTACATAAATATGCAAGATTCATGCGTTTTGAGCCGCCAAACAAGCTCCCATCGAATGCAAAGTCGCTTTAGGTTGGAATCGAACATTAGCGTTTTGCTTCGTCTGTAGGTGTTCCAGCACGTAATATGAGATGAAAAAGCTTTAGTTTCACGTAAATACGCAAGATTCATGCGTTTCGAGCCGCCAAACAAGCTCCCATCGAATGCAAATTCGTTTTATATCGAAATCGAACTTTAGCGTTTTGTTTCGGCTATAGGTGTTCCAGCTTGTTATATGAGATCAGAAAGCCTTAGTTTTACATAAATACGCAAGATTCATGCGTTTTGAGCCGCCAAACAAGCTCCCATCGAATGCAAAGTCGCTTCATATCGAAATCGAACAATAGCGTATTGTTTCGGCTGTAGGTGTTCCAGCTCGTAATATGAGATGAAAAAGCTTTAGTTTTACGTGAATACGCAAGATTCATGCGTTTTGAGCTGCCAAACAAGACCCCATCAAATGCAAATTCGCTTTATATCGAAATCGAACTTTAGCGTTTTGTGTCGGCTGTAGGTGTTCCAGCTCGTTATATGCGATGAAAAAGCCTTAGTTTTACGTAAATACGCAAGATTCATGCGTTTCGAGCCGCCAAACAAGCTCCCATCGAATGCAAATTCGCTTTATATCCAAATCGAACTTTAGCGTTTTGTTTCGGCTGTAGGTGTTTCAGCTCGTTATATGAGATCAGAAAGCCTTAGTTTTACATAAATACGCAAGATTCATGCGTTTCGAGCTGCCAAAGAAGCCCCCATCGAATGCAAAGTCGCTTTATATCGAAATCGAACATTAGCGTTTTGCTTCGACTGTAGGTGTTCCAGCTTGTTATATGAGATCAGAAAGCCATAGTTTTACATAAATACGCAAGATTCATGCGTTTCGAGCCGCCAAACAAGCTCCCATCGAATGCAATGTCGCTTTATATCGAAATCAAACATTAGCGTTTTGCTTCGTCTGTAGGTGTTCCAGCTCGTAATATGAGATGAAAAAGCTTTAGTTTTACGTAAATACGCAAGATTCATGCGTTTCGAGCCGCCAAACAAGCTCCCATCGAATGCAAATTCGTTTTATATCGAAATCGAACTTTAGCGTTTTGATTCGGCTGTAGGTGTTCCAGCTTGTTATATGAGATCAGAAAGCCTTAGTTTTACATAAATACGCAAGATTCATGCGTTTTGAGCCGCCAAACAAGCTCCCATCGAATGCAATGTCGCTTTATATCGAAATCAAACATTAGCGTTTTGCTTCGTCTGTAGGTGTTCCAGCTCGTAATATGAGATGAAAAAGCTTTAGTTTTACGTAAATACGCAAGATTCATGCGTTTCGAGCCGCCAAACAAGCTCCCATCGAATGCAAATTCGTTTTATATCGAAATCGAACTTTAGCGTTTTGTTTCGGCTGTAGGTGTTCCAGCTTGTTATATGAGATCAGAAAGCCTTAGTTTTACATAAATACGCAAGATTCATGCGTTTTGAGCCGCCAAACAAGCTCCCATCGAATGCAAAGTCGCTTCATATCGAAATCGAACAATAGCGTATTGTTTCGGCTGTAGGTGTTCCAGCTCGTAATATGAGATGAAAAAGCTTTAGTTTTACGTAAATACGCAAGATTCATGCATTTTGAGCTGCCAAACAAGACCCCATCGAATGCAAATTCGCTTTATATCGAAATCGAACTTTAGCGTTTTGTGTCGGCTGTAGGTGTTCCAGTTCGTTATATGTGATGAAAAAGCCTTAGTTTTACGTAAATACGCAAGATTCATGCGTTTCGAGCTGCCAAACAAGCTCCCATCGAATGCAAAGTCGCTTTAGGTTGGAATCGAACATTAGCGTTTTGCTTCGTCTGTAGGTGTTCCAGCTCGTAATATGAGATAAAAAAGCCTTAGTTTTACGTAAATACGCAAGATTCATGCGTTTTGAGCTGCCAAACAAGACCCCATCGAATGCAAAGTCGCTTTATATCGAAATCGAACAATAGCGTTTTGTTTCGGCTGTAGGCGTTCCAGCTCGTTATATGAGATCAGAAAGACTTAGTTTTACGGAAATACGCAAGATTAATGCGTTTCGAGCTGCCAAACAAGACCCTATCGAATGCAAAGTCGCTTTAGGTTGGAATCGAACAATAGCGTTTTGCTTCGTCTGTAGGTGTTCCAGCTCGTAATATGAGATCAAAAAGCTTTAGTTTTACGTAAATACGCAAGATTCATGCGTTTCGAGCCACCAAACAAGCTCCCACCGAATGCAAAGTCGCTTTATTTCGAAATCGAACAATAGCGTATTGTTTCGGCTGTAGGTGTTTCAGCTCCTAATATGAGATGAAAACACCTCAGTTTTACGTAAATACGCAAGATTCATGCGTTTCGAGCCGCCAAACAAGACCCCATCAAATGCAAATTCGCTTTATATCCAAATCGAACTTTAGCGTTTTGTTTCGGCTGTAGGTGTTTCAGCTCGTTATATGAGATCAGAAAGCCTTAGTTTTACATAAATACGCAAGATTCATGCGTTTCGAGCTGCCAAACAAGCCCCCATCGAATGCAAAGTCGCTTTATATCGAAATCGAACATTAGCGTTTTCCTTCGTCTGTAGGTGTTCCAGCTCGTAATATGAGATGAAAAAGCCAAACAAGACCCCATCGAATGCAAATTCGCTTTATATCGAAATCGAACTTTAGCGTTTTGTGTCGGCTGGAAGTGTTCCAGCTCGTTATATGCGATGAAAAAGCCTTAGTTTTATGTAAATACGCAAGATTCATGCGTTTCGAGCTGCCAAACAAGCCCCCATCGAATGCAAAGTCGCTTTATATCGAAATCGAACAATAGCGTTTTGTTTCGGCTGTAGGTGTTCCAGCTCGTTATATGAGATCAGAAAGCCTTAGTTTTACATAAATACGCAAGATTCATGCGTTTCGAGCTGCCAAACAAGCCCCCATCGAATGCAAAGTCGTTTTATATCGAAATCGAACATTTGAGTCATACTTCAACTTTAGGTGTTCCAGCTCGTAATATGAGATCGAAAAGTCTCAGTTTTATATAAATACGCAAGAATCATGCGATTCGAGCGGCCAATCAAGCCCCCATCGAATGCAAAGTCGCCTTAGATCGAAATCGAACATTAGCGTTTTGCTTCGACTGTAGGTGTTCCAGCTTGTTATATGAGATCAGAAAGCCATAGTTTTACATAAATATGCAAGATTCATGCGTTTTGAGCCGCCAAACAAGCTCCCATCGAATGCAAAGTCGCTGCATATCGAAATCGAACAATAGCGTATTGTTTCGGCTGTAGGTGTTCCAGCTCGTAATATGAGATGAAAAAGCCAAACAAGACCCCATCGAATGCAAATTCGCATTATATCGAAATCGAACTTTAGCGTTTTGTGTCGGCTGTAGGTGTTCCAGCTCGTTATATGCGATGAAAAAGCCTTAGTTTTACGTAAATACGCAAGATTCATGTGTTTCGAGCCGCCAAACAAGCTCCCATCGAATGCAAAGTCGCTTTAGGTTGGAATCGAACATTAGCGTTTTGCTTCGTCTGTAGGTGTTCCAGCTCGTAATATGAGATGAAAAAGCCTTAGTTTTACGTAAATACGCAAGATTCATGCGTTTCGAGCCGCCAAACAAGCTCCCATCGAATGCAAATTCGCTTTATATCCAAATCGAACTTTAGCGTTTTGTTTCGGCTGTAGGTGTTTCAGCTCGTTATATGAGATCAGAAAGCCTTAGTTTTACATAAATACGCAAGATTCATGCGTTTCGAGCTGCCAAACAAGCCCCCATCGAATGCAAAGTCGCTTTATATCGAAATCGAACTTTAGCGTTTTGTGTCGGCTGTAGGTGTTCCAGCTCGTTATATGCGATGAAAAAGCCTTAGTTTTACATAAATACGTAAGATTCTAGCGTTTCGAGCTGCCAAACAAGCCCCCATCGAATGCAAAGTCGTTTTATATCGAAATCGAACTTTAGCGTTTTGTTTCGGCTGTAGGTGTTCCAGCTTGTTATATGAGATCAGAAAGCCTTAGTTTTACATAAATACGCAAGATTCATGCGTTTTGCGCCGCCAATCAAGCTCCCATCGAATGCAAAGTCGCTTCATATCGAAATCGAACAATAGCGTATTGTTTCGGCTGTAGGTGTTTCAGCTCCTAATATGAGATGAAAACGCCTCAGTTTTACGTAAATACGCAAGATTCATGCGTTTCGAGCCGCCAAACAAGACCCCATCAAATGCAAATTCGCTTTATATCGAAATCGAACATTAGCGTTTTCTTTCGTCTGTAGGTGTTCCAGCTCGTAATATGAGATGAAAAAGCCAAACAAGACCCCATCGAATGCAAATTCGCTTTATATCGAAATCGCACTTTAGCGTTTTGTGTCGGCTGTAAGTGTTCCAGTTCGTTATATGCGATGAAAAAGCCTTAGTTTTATGTAAATACGCAAGATTCATGCGTTTCGAGCCGCCAAACAAGCTCCCATCGAATGCAAAGTCGCTTTAGGTTGGAATCGAACATTAGCGTTTTGTTTCGGCTGTAGGTGTTTCAGCTCGTTATATGAGATCAGAAAGCCTTAGTTTTACATAGATACGCAAGATTCATGCGTTTCGAGCTGCCAAACAAGCCCCCATCGAATGCAAAGTCGCTTTATATCGAAATCGAACAATAGCGTTTTGTTTCGGCTGTAGGTGTTCCAGCTCGTTATATGAGATCAGAAAGCCTTAGTTTTACGGAAATACGCAAGATTAATGCGTTTCGAGCTGCCAAACAAGACCCTATCGAATGCAAAGTCGCTTTATATCGAAATCGAACAATAGCGTTTTGTTTCGGCTGTAGGTGTTCCAGCTCGTAATATGAGATAAAAAAGCCTTAGTTTTACGTAAGTACGCAAGATTCATGCGTTTTGAGCTGCCAAACAAGACCCCATCGAATGCAAAGTCGCTTTATATCGAAATCGAACAATAGCGTTTTGTGTCGGCTGTAGGTGTTCCAGCTCGTAATATGAGATGAAAAAGCTTTAGTTTTACGTAAATACGCAAGATTCATGCGTTTCGAGCCACAAAACAAGCTCCCACCGAATGCAAAGTCGCTTTATTTCGAAATCGAACAATAGCGTATTGTTTCGGCTGTAGGTGTTTCAGCTCCTAATATCAGATGAAAAAGCCTCAGTTTTACGTAAATACGCAAGATTCATGCGTTTTGAGCTGCCAAACAAGACCCCATCGAATGCAAAGTCGCTTTATATCGAAATCGAACAATAGCGTTTTGTTTCGGCTGTAGGTGTTCCAGCTCGTAATATGAGATGAAAAAGCTTTAGTTTTATGTAAATACGCAAGATTCATGCGTTTCGAGCCACAAAACAAGCTCCCACCGAATGCAAAGTCGCTTTATTTCGAAATCGAACAATAGCGTATTGTTTCGGCTGTAGGTGTTTCAGCTCCTAATGTGAGATGAAAAAGCCTCAGTTTTACGTAAATACGCACGATTCATGCGTTTTGAGCTGCCAAACAAGACCCCATCGAATGCAAAGTCGCTTTATATCGAAATCGAACAATAGCGTTTTGTTTCGGCTGTAGGTGTTCCAGCTCGTTATATGAGATCAGAAAGCCTTAGTTTTACGGAAATACGCAAGATTAATGCGTTTCGAGCTGCCAAACAAGACCCTATCGAATGCAAAGTCGCTTTAGGTTGGAATCGAACAATAGCGTTTTGCTTCGTCTGTAGGTGTTCCAGCTCGTAATATGAGATCAAAAAGCTTTAGTTTTACGTAAATACGCAAGATTCATGCGTTTCGAGCCACCAAACAAGCTCCCACCGAATGCAAAGTCGCTTTATTTCGAAATCGAACAATAGCGTATTGTTTCGGCTGTAGGTGTTTCAGCTCCTAATATGAGATGAAAACGCCTCAGTTTTACGTAAATACGCAAGATTCATGCGTTTCGAGCCGCCAAACAAGACCCCATCAAATGCAAATTCCCTTCACATCGAAATCGAACTTTAGCGTTTTGTTTCGGCTGTAGGTGTTTCAGCTCGTTATATAAGATCAGAAAGCCTTAGTTTTACATAAATACGCAAGATTCATGCGTTTTGAGCTGCCAAACAAGACCCCATCGAATGCAAAGTCGCTTTATATCGAAATCGAACAATAGCGTTTTGTTTCGGCTGTAGGTGTTCCAGCTCATAATATGAGATGAAGAAGCTTTAGTTTTACGTAAATACGCAAGATTCATGCGTTTTGAGCCGCCAAACAAGCTCCCATCGAATGCAAATTCGTTTTATATCGAAATCGAACTTTAGCGTTTTGTTTCGGCTGTAGGTGTTCAAGCTTGTTATATGAGATCAGAAAGCCTTAGTTTTACATAAATACGCAAGATTCATGCGTTTCGAGCTGCCAAACAAGCCCCCATCGAATGCAAAGTCGCTTTATATCGAAATCGAACATTTGAGTATTACTTCAACTTTAGGTGTTCCAGCTCGTAATATGAGATCGAAAAGTCTCAGTTTTATATAAATACGCAAGAATCATGCGATTCGAGCGGCCAATCAAGCCCCCATCGAATGCAAAGTCGCCTTAGATCGAAATCGAACATTAGCGTTTTGCTTCGACTGTAGGTGTTCCAGCTTGTTATATGAGATCAGAAAGCCATAGTTTTACATAAATATGCAAGATTCATGCGTTTTGAGCCGCCAAACAAGCTCCCATCGAATGCAAAGTCGCTTTAGGTTGGAATCGAACATTAGCGTTTTGCTTCGTCTGTAGGTGTTCCAGCTCGTAATATGAGATGAAAAAGCTTTAGTTTCACGTAAATACGCAAGATTCATGCGTTTCGAGCCGCCAAACAAGCTCCCATCGAATGCAAATTCGTTTTATATCGAAATCGAACTTTAGCGTTTTGTTTCGGCTGTAGGTGTTCCAGCTTGTTATATGAGATCAGAAAGCCTTAGTTTTACATAAATACGCAAGATTCATGCGTTTTGAGCCGCCAAACAAGCTCCCATCGAATGCAAAGTCGCTTCATATCGAAATCGAACAATAGCGTATTGTTTCGGCTGTAGGTGTTCCAGCTCGTAATATGAGATGAAAAAGCTTTAGTTTTACGTGAATACGCAAGATTCATGCGTTTTGAGCTGCCAAACAAGACCCCATCAAATGCAAATTCGCTTTATATCGAAATCGAACTTTAGCGTTTTGTGTCGGCTGTAGGTGTTCCAGCTCGTTATATGCGATGAAAAAGCCTTAGTTTTACGTAAATACGCAAGATTCATGCGTTTCGAGCCGCCAAACAAGCTCCCATCGAATGCAAATTCGCTTTATATCCAAATCGAACTTTAGCGTTTTGTTTCGGCTGTAGGTGTTTCAGCTCGTTATATGAGATCAGAAAGCCTTAGTTTTACATAAATACGCAAGATTCATGCGTTTCGAGCTGCCAAACAAGCCCCCATCGAATGCAAAGTCGCTTTATATCGAAATCGAACTTTAGCGTTTTGTGTCGGCTGTAGGTGTTCCAGCTCGTTATATGCGATGAAAAAGCCTTAGTTTTACATAAATACGTAAGATTCTAGCGTTTCGAGCTGCCAAACAAGCCCCCATCGAATGCAAAGTCGTTTTATATCGAAATCGAACTTTAGCGTTTTGTTTCGGCTGTAGGTGTTCCAGCTTGTTATATGAGATCAGAAAGCCTTAGTTTTACATAAATACGCAAGATTCATGCGTTTTGCGCCGCCAAACAAGCTCCCATCGAATGCAAAGTCGCTTCATATCGAAATCGAACAATAGCGTATTGTTTCGGCTGTAGGTGTTTCAGCTCCTAATATGAGATGAAAACGCCTCAGTTTTACGTAAATACGCAAGATTCATGCGTTTCGAGCCGCCAAACAAGACCCCATCAAATGCAAATTCGCTTTATATCGAAATCGAACATTAGCGTTTTCTTTCGTCTGTAGGTGTTCCAGCTCGTAATATGAGATGAAAAAGCCAAACAAGACCCCATCGAATGCAAATTCGCTTTATATCGAAATCGCACTTTAGCGTTTTGTGTCGGCTGTAAGTGTTCCAGTTCGTTATATGCGATGAAAAAGCCTTAGTTTTATGTAAATACGCAAGATTCATGCGTTTCGAGCCGCCAAACAAGCTCCCATCGAATGCAAAGTCGCTTTAGGTTGGAATCGAACATTAGCGTTTTGTTTCGGCTGTAGGTGTTTCAGCTCGTTATATGAGATCAGAAAGCCTTAGTTTTACATAGATACGCAAGATTCATGCGTTTCGAGCTGCCAAACAAGCCCCCATCGAATGCAAAGTCGCTTTATATCGAAATCGAACAATAGCGTTTTGTTTCGGCTGTAGGTGTTCCAGCTCGTTATATGAGATCAGAAAGCCTTAGTTTTACGGAAATACGCAAGATTAATGCGTTTCGAGCTGCCAAACAAGACCCTATCGAATGCAAAGTCGCTTTATATCGAAATCGAACAATAGCGTTTTGTGTCGGCTGTAGGTGTTCCAGCTCGTAATATGAGATGAAAAAGCTTTAGTTTTACGTAAATACGCAAGATTCATGCGTTTCGAGCCACAAAACAAGCTCCCACCGAATGCAAAGTCGCTTTATTTCGAAATCGAACAATAGCGTATTGTTTCGGCTGTAGGTGTTTCAGCTCCTAATATGAGATGAAAAAGCCTCAGTTTTACGTAAATACGCAAGATTCATGCGTTTTGAGCTGCCAAACAAGACCCCATCGAATGCAAAGTCGCTTTATATCGAAATCGAACAATAGCGTTTTGTTTCGGCTGTAGGTGTTCCAGCTCGTAATATGAGATGAAAAAGCTTTAGTTTTACGTAAATACGCAAGATTCATGCGTTTCGAGCCACAAAACAAGCTCCCACCGAATGCAAAGTCGCTTTATTTCGAAATCGAACAATAGCGTATTGTTTCGGCTGTAGGTGTTTCAGCTCCTAATATGAGATGAAAAAGCCTCAGTTTTACGTAAATACGCAAGATTCATGCGTTTTGAGCTGCCAAACAAGACCCCATCGAATGCAAAGTCGCTTTATATCGAAATCGAACAATAGCGTTTTGTTTCGGCTGTAGGTGTTCCAGCTCGTTATATGAGATCAGAAAGCCTTAGTTTTACGGAAATACGCAAGATTAATGCGTTTCGAGCTGCCAAACAAGACCCTATCGAATGCAAAGTCGCTTTAGGTTGGAATCGAACAATAGCGTTTTGCTTCGTCTGTAGGTGTTCCAGCTCGTAATATGAGATCAAAAAGCTTTAGTTTTACGTAAATACGCAAGATTCATGCGTTTCGAGCCACCAAACAAGCTCCCACCGAATGCAAAGTCGCTTTATTTCGAAATCGAACAATAGCGTATTGTTTCGGCTGTAGGTGTTTCAGCTCATAATATGAGATGAAGAAGCTTTAGTTTTACGTAAATACGCAAGATTCATGCGTTTTGAGCCGCCAAACAAGCTCCCATCGAATGCAATGTCGCTTTATATCGAAATCAAACAATAGCGTTTTGTTTCGGCTGTAGGTGTTCCAGCTCGTAATATGAGATGAAAAAGCTTTAGTTTTACGTAAATACGCAAGATTCATGCGTTTCGAGCCGCCAAACAAGCTCACATCGAATGCAATGTCGCTTTATATCGAAATCAAACAATAGCGTTTTGTTTCGGCTGTAGGTGTTCCAGCTCGTAATATGAGATGAAAAAGCTTTAGTTTTACGTAAATACGCAAGATTCATGCGTTTCGAGCCGCCAAACAAGCTCACATCGAATGCAAATTCGCTTTATATCGAAATCGAACTTTAGCGTTTTGTGTCGGCTGTAAGTATTCCAGCTCGTTATATGCGATGAAAAAGCCTTAGTTTTATGTAAATACGCAAGATTCATGCGTTTCGAGCTGCCAAACAAGCCCCCATCGAATGCAAAGTCGCTTTATATCGAAATCGAACAATAGCGTTTTGTTTCGGCTGTAGGTGTTCCAGCTCGTTATATGAGATCAGAAAGCCTTAGTTTTACATAAATACGCAAGATTCATGCGTTTCGAGCTGCCAAACAAGCCCCCATCGAATGCAAAGTCGTTTTATATCGAAATCGAACATTTGAGTCATACTTCAACTTTAGGTGTTCCAGCTCGTAATATGAGATCGAAAAGTCTCAGTTTTATATAAATACGCAAGAATCATGCGATTCGAGCGGCCAATCAAGCCCCCATCGAATGCAAAGTCGCCTTAGATCGAAATCGAACAATAGCGTATTGTTTCGGCTGTAGGTGTTTCAGCTCCTAATATGAGATGAAAAAGCCTCAGTTTTACGTAAATACGCAAGATTCATGCGTTTTGAGCTGCCAAACAAGACCCCATCGAATGCAAAGTCGCTTTATATCGAAATCGAACAATAGCGTTTTGTTTCGGCTGTAGGTGTTCCAGCTCGTTATATGAGATCAGAAAGCCTTAGTTTTACGGAAATACGCAAGATTAATGCGTTTCGAGCTGCCAAACAAGACCCTATCGAATGCAAAGTCGCTTTAGGTTGGAATCGAACAATAGCGTTTTGCTTCGTCTGTAGGTGTTCCAGCTCGTAATATGAGATCAAAAAGCTTTAGTTTTACGTAAATACGCAAGATTCATGCGTTTCGAGCCACCAAACAAGCTCCCACCGAATGCAAAGTCGCTTTATTTCGAAATCGAACAATAGCGTATTGTTTCGGCTGTAGGTGTTTCAGCTACTAATATGAGATGAAAACGCCTCAGTTTTACGTAAATACGCAAGATTCATGCGTTTCGAGCCGCCAAACAAGACCCCATCAAATGCAAATTCCCTTCACATCGAAATCGAACTTTAGCGTTTTGTTTCGGCTGTAGGTGTTTCAGCTCGTTATATAAGATCAGAAAGCCTTAGTTTTACATAAATACGCAAGATTCATGCGTTTTGAGCTGCCAAACAAGACCCCATCGAATGCAAAGTCGCTTTATATCGAAATCGAACAATAGCGTTTTGTTTCGGCTGTAGGTGTTCCAGCTCATAATATGAGATGAAGAAGCTTTAGTTTTACGTAAATACGCAAGATTCATGCGTTTTGAGCCGCCAAACAAGCTCCCATCGAATGCAATGTCGCTTTATATCGAAATCAAACAATAGCGTTTTGTTTCGGCTGTAGGTGTTCCAGCTCGTAATATGAGATGAAAAAGCTTTAGTTTTACGTAAATACGCAAGATTCATGCGTTTCGAGCCGCCAAACAAGCTCACATCGAATGCAAATTCGTTTTATATCGAAATCGAACTTTAGCGTTTTGTTTCGGCTGTAGGTGTTCCAGCTCGTAATATGAGATGAAAAAGCTTTAGTTTTACGTAAATACGCAAGATTCATGCGTTTCGAGCTGCCAAACAAGCTCACATCGAATGCAAATTCGTTTTATATCGAAATCGAACTTTAGCGTTTTGTTTCGGCTGTAGGTGTTCCAGCTTGTTATATGAGATCAGAAAGCCTTAGTTTTACGTAAATACGCAAGATTCATGCGTTTTGAGCCGCCAAACAAGCTCCCATCGAATGCAAAGTCGCTTTATATCGAAATCGAACAATAGCGTATTGTTTCGGCTGTAGGTGTTTCAGCTCCTAATATGAGATGAAAAAGCCTCAGTTTCACGTAAATACGCAAGATTCATGCGTTTCGAGCTGCCAAACAAGCCCCCATCGAATGCAAAGTCGATTTATATCGAAATCGAACAATAGCGTTTTGTTTCGGCTGTAGGTGTTCCAGCTCGTAATATGGGATGAAAAAGCTTTAGTTTTACGTAAATATGCAAGATTCATGCGTTTTGAGCCGCCAAACAAGCTCCCATCGAATGCAAAGTCGCTTTATATCGAAATCGAACAATAGCGTTTTGTTTCGGCTGTAGGTGTTCCAGCTCGTAATATGAGATGAAAAAGCTTTAGTTTTACGTAAATACGCAAGATTCATGCGTTTTGAGCTGCCAAACAAGACCCCATCGAATGCAAAGTCGCTTTATATCGAAATCGAACAATAGCGTTTTGTTTCGGCTGTAGGCGTTCCAGCTCGTTATATGAGATCAGAAAGACTTAGTTTTACGGAAATACGCAAGATTAATGCGTTTCGAGCTGCCAAACAAGACCCTATCGAATGCAAAGTCGCTTTAGGTTGGAATCGAACAATAGCGTTTTGCTTCGTCTGTAGGTGTTCCAGCTCGTAATATGAGATCAAAAAGCTTTAGTTTTACGTAAATACGCAAGATTCATGCGTTTCGAGCCACCAAACAAGCTCCCACCGAATGCAAAGTCGCTTTATTTCGAAATCGAACAATAGCGTATTGTTTCGGCTGTAGGTGTTTCAGCTCCTAATATGAGATGAAAACACCTCAGTTTTACGTAAATACGCAAGATTCATGCGTTTCGAGCCGCCAAACAAGACCCCATCAAATGCAAATTCGCTTTATATCCAAATCGAACTTTAGCGTTTTGTTTCGGCTGTAGGTGTTTCAGCTCGTTATATGAGATCAGAAAGCCTTAGTTTTACATAAATACGCAAGATTCATGCGTTTCGAGGTGCCAAACAAGCCCCCATCGAATGCAAAGTCGCTTTATATCGAAATCGAACATTAGCGTTTTCCTTCGTCTGTAGGTGTTCCAGCTCGTAATATGAGATGAAAAAGCCAAACAAGACCCCATCGAATGCAAATTCGCTTTATATCGAAATCGAACTTTAGCGTTTTGTGTCGGCTGGAAGTGTTCCAGCTCGTTATATGCGATGAAAAAGCCTTAGTTTTATGTAAATACGCAAGATTCATGCGTTTCGAGCTGCCAAACAAGCCCCCATCGAATGCAAAGTCGCTTTATATCGAAATCGAACAATAGCGTTTTGTTTCGGCTGTAGGTGTTCCAGCTCGTTATATGAGATCAGAAAGCCTTAGTTTTACATAAATACGCAAGATTCATGCGTTTCGAGCTGCCAAACAAGCCCCCATCGAATGCAAAGTCGTTTTATATCGAAATCGAACATTTGAGTCATACTTCAACTTTAGGTGTTCCAGCTCGTAATATGAGATCGAAAAGTCTCAGTTTTATATAAATACGCAAGAATCATGCGATTCGAGCGGCCAATCAAGCCCCCATCGAATGCAAAGTCGCCTTAGATCGAAATCGAACATTAGCGTTTTGCTTCGACTGTAGGTGTTCCAGCTTGTTATATGAGATCAGAAAGCCATAGTTTTACATAAATATGCAAGATTCATGCGTTTTGAGCCGCCAAACAAGCTCCCATCGAATGCAAAGTCGCTTCATATCGAAATCGAACAATAGCGTATTGTTTCGGCTGTAGGTGTTCCAGCTCGTTATATGAGATCAGAAAGCCTTAGTTTTACATAAATACGCAAGATTCATGCGTTTCGAGCTGCCAAACAAGCCCCCATCGAATGCAAAGTCGTTTTATATCGAAATCGAACATTTGAGTCATACTTCAACTTTAGGTGTTCCAGCTCGTAATATGAGATCGAAAAGTCTCAGTTTTATATAAATACGCAAGAATCATGCGATTCGAGCGGCCAATCAAGTCCCCATCGAATGCAAAGTCGCCTTAGATCGAAATCGAACATTAGCGTTTTGCTTCGACTGTAGGTGTTCCAGCTTGTTATATGAGATCAGAAAGCCATAGTTTTACATAAATATGCAAGATTCATGCGTTTCGAGCCGCCAAACAAGCTCCCATCGAATGCAAAGTCGCTTTAGGTTGGAATCGAACATTAGCGTTTTGCTTCGTCTGTAGGTGTTCCAGCTCGTAATATGAGATGAAAAAGCTTTAGTTTTACGTAAATACGCAAGATTCATGCGTTTCGAGCCGCCAAACAAGCTCCCATCGAATGCAAATTCGTTTTATATCGAAATCGAACTTTAGCGTTTTGTTTCGGCTGTAGGTGTTCAAGCTTGTTATATGAGATCAGAAAGCCTTAGTTTTACATAAATACGCAAGATTCATGCGTTTCGAGCTGCGAAACAAGCCCCCATCGAATGCAAAGTCGCTTTATATCGAAATCGAACATTTGAGTATTACTTCAACTTTAGGTGTTCCAGCTCGTAATATGAGATCGAAAAGTCTCAGTTTTATATAAATACGCAAGAATCATGCGATTCGAGCGGCCAATCAAGCCCCCATCGAATGCAAAGTCGCCTTAGATCGAAATCGAACATTAGCGTTTTGCTTCGACTGTAGGTGTTCCAGCTTGTTATATGAGATCAGAAAGCCATAGTTTTACATAAATATGCAAGATTCATGCGTTTTGAGCCGCCAAACAAGCTCCCATCGAATGCAAAGTCGCTTTAGGTTGGAATCGAACATTAGCGTTTTGCTTCGTCTGTAGGTGTTCCAGCACGTAATATGAGATGAAAAAGCTTTAGTTTCACGTAAATACGCAAGATTCATGCGTTTCGAGCCGCCAAACAAGCTCCCATCGAATGCAAATTCGTTTTATATCGAAATCGAACTTTAGCGTTTTGTTTCGGCTATAGGTGTTCCAGCTTGTTATATGAGATCAGAAAGCCTTAGTTTTACATAAATACGCAAGATTCATGCGTTTTGAGCCGCCAAACAAGCTCCCATCGAATGCAAAGTCGCTTCATATCGAAATCGAACAATAGCGTATTGTTTCGGCTGTAGGTGTTCCAGCTCGTAATATGAGATGAAAAAGCTTTAGTTTTACGTGAATACGCAAGATTCATGCGTTTTGAGCTGCCAAACAAGACCCCATCAAATGCAAATTCGCTTTATATCGAAATCGAACTTTAGCGTTTTGTGTCGGCTGTAGGTGTTCCAGCTCGTTATATGCGATGAAAAAGCCTTAGTTTTACGTAAATACGCAAGATTCATGCGTTTCGAGCCGCCAAACAAGCTCCCATCGAATGCAAATTCGCTTTATATCCAAATCGAACTTTAGCGTTTTGTTTCGGCTGTAGGTGTTTCAGCTCGTTATATGAGATCAGAAAGCCTTAGTTTTACATAAATACGCAAGATTCATGCGTTTCGAGCTGCCAAAGAAGCCCCCATCGAATGCAAAGTCGCTTTATATCGAAATCGAACATTAGCGTTTTGCTTCGACTGTAGGTGTTCCAGCTTGTTATATGAGATCAGAAAGCCATAGTTTTACATAAATACGCAAGATTCATGCGTTTCGAGCCGCCAAACAAGCTCCCATCGAATGCAATGTCGCTTTATATCGAAATCAAACATTAGCGTTTTGCTTCGTCTGTAGGTGTTCCAGCTCGTAATATGAGATGAAAAAGCTTTAGTTTTACGTAAATACGCAAGATTCATGCGTTTCGAGCCGCCAAACAAGCTCCCATCGAATGCAAATTCGTTTTATATCGAAATCGAACTTTAGCGTTTTGATTCGGCTGTAGGTGTTCCAGCTTGTTATATGAGATCAGAAAGCCTTAGTTTTACATAAATACGCAAGATTCATGCGTTTTGAGCCGCCAAACAAGCTCCCATCGAATGCAATGTCGCTTTATATCGAAATCAAACATTAGCGTTTTGCTTCGTCTGTAGGTGTTCCAGCTCGTAATATGAGATGAAAAAGCTTTAGTTTTACGTAAATACGCAAGATTCATGCGTTTCGAGCCGCCAAACAAGCTCCCATCGAATGCAAATTCGTTTTATATCGAAATCGAACTTTAGCGTTTTGTTTCGGCTGTAGGTGTTCCAGCTTGTTATATGAGATCAGAAAGCCTTAGTTTTACATAAATACGCAAGATTCATGCGTTTTGAGCCGCCAAACAAGCTCCCATCGAATGCAAAGTCGCTTCATATCGAAATCGAACAATAGCGTATTGTTTCGGCTGTAGGTGTTCCAGCTCGTAATATGAGATGAAAAAGCTTTAGTTTTACGTAAATACGCAAGATTCATGCATTTTGAGCTGCCAAACAAGACCCCATCGAATGCAAATTCGCTTTATATCGAAATCGAACTTTAGCGTTTTGTGTCGGCTGTAGGTGTTCCAGTTCGTTATATGTGATGAAAAAGCCTTAGTTTTACGTAAATACGCAAGATTCATGCGTTTCGAGCTGCCAAACAAGCTCCCATCGAATGCAAAGTCGCTTTAGGTTGGAATCGAACATTAGCGTTTTGCTTCGTCTGTAGGTGTTCCAGCTCGTAATATGAGATAAAAAAGCCTTAGTTTTACGTAAATACGCAAGATTCATGCGTTTTGAGCTGCCAAACAAGACCCCATCGAATGCAAAGTCGCTTTATATCGAAATCGAACAATAGCGTTTTGTTTCGGCTGTAGGCGTTCCAGCTCGTTATATGAGATCAGAAAGACTTAGTTTTACGGAAATACACAAGATTAATGCGTTTCGAGCTGCCAAACAAGACCCTATCGAATGCAAAGTCGCTTTAGGTTGGAATCGAACAATAGCGTTTTGCTTCGTCTGTAGGTGTTCCAGCTCGTAATATGAGATCAAAAAGCTTTAGTTTTACGTAAATACGCAAGATTCATGCGTTTCGAGCCACCAAACAAGCTCCCACCGAATGCAAAGTCGCTTTATTTCGAAATCGAACAATAGCGTATTGTTTCGGCTGTAGGTGTTTCAGCTCCTAATATGAGATGAAAACACCTCAGTTTTACGTAAATACGCAAGATTCATGCGTTTCGAGCCGCCAAACAAGACCCCATCAAATGCAAATTCGCTTTATATCCAAATCGAACTTTAGCGTTTTGTTTCGGCTGTAGGTGTTTCAGCTCGTTATATGAGATCAGAAAGCCTTAGTTTTACATAAATACGCAAGATTCATGCGTTTCGAGCTGCCAAACAAGCCCCCATCGAATGCAAAGTCGCTTTATATCGAAATCGAACATTAGCGTTTTCCTTCGTCTGTAGGTGTTCCAGCTCGTAATATGAGATGAAAAAGCCAAACAAGACCCCATCGAATGCAAATTCGCTTTATATCGAAATCGAACTTTAGCGTTTTGTGTCGGCTGGAAGTGTTCCAGCTCGTTATATGCGATGAAAAAGCCTTAGTTTTATGTAAATACGCAAGATTCATGCGTTTCGAGCTGCCAAACAAGCCCCCATCGAATGCAAAGTCGCTTTATATCGAAATCGAACAATAGCGTTTTGTTTCGGCTGTAGGTGTTCCAGCTCGTTATATGAGATCAGAAAGCCTTAGTTTTACATAAATACGCAAGATTCATGCGTTTCGAGCTGCCAAACAAGCCCCCATCGAATGCAAAGTCGTTTTATATCGAAATCGAACATTTGAGTCATACTTCAACTTTAGGTGTTCCAGCTCGTAATATGAGATCGAAAAGTCTCAGTTTTATATAAATACGCAAGAATCATGCGATTCGAGCGGCCAATCAAGCCCCCATCGAATGCAAAGTCGCCTTAGATCGAAATCGAACATTAGCGTTTTGCTTCGACTGTAGGTGTTCCAGCTTGTTATATGAGATCAGAAAGCCATAGTTTTACATAAATATGCAAGATTCATGCGTTTTGAGCCGCCAAACAAGCTCCCATCGAATGCAAAGTCGCTGCATATCGAAATCGAACAATAGCGTATTGTTTCGGCTGTAGGTGTTCCAGCTCGTAATATGAGATGAAAAAGCCAAACAAGACCCCATCGAATGCAAATTCGCATTATATCGAAATCGAACTTTAGCGTTTTGTGTCGGCTGTAGGTGTTCCAGCTCGTTATATGCGATGAAAAAGCCTTAGTTTTACGTAAATACGCAAGATTCATGTGTTTCGAGCCGCCAAACAAGCTCCCATCGAATGCAAAGTCGCTTTAGGTTGGAATCGAACATTAGCGTTTTGCTTCGTCTGTAGGTGTTCCAGCTCGTAATATGAGATGAAAAAGCCTTAGTTTTACGTAAATACGCAAGATTCATGCGTTTCGAGCCGCCAAACAAGCTCCCATCGAATGCAAATTCGCTTTATATCCAAATCGAACTTTAGCGTTTTGTTTCGGCTGTAGGTGTTTCAGCTCGTTATATGAGATCAGAAAGCCTTAGTTTTACATAAATACGCAAGATTCATGCGTTTCGAGCTGCCAAACAAGCCCCCATCGAATGCAAAGTCGCTTTATATCGAAATCGAACTTTAGCGTTTTGTGTCGGCTGTAGGTGTTCCAGCTCGTTATATGCGATGAAAAAGCCTTAGTTTTACATAAATACGTAAGATTCTAGCGTTTCGAGCTGCCAAACAAGCCCCCATCGAATGCAAAGTCGTTTTATATCGAAATCGAACTTTAGCGTTTTGTTTCGGCTGTAGGTGTTCCAGCTTGTTATATGAGATCAGAAAGCCTTAGTTTTACATAAATACGCAAGATTCATGCGTTTTGCGCCGCCAATCAAGCTCCCATCGAATGCAAAGTCGCTTCATATCGAAATCGAACAATAGCGTATTGTTTCGGCTGTAGGTGTTTCAGCTCCTAATATGAGATGAAAACGCCTCAGTTTTACGTAAATACGCAAGATTCATGCGTTTCGAGCCGCCAAACAAGACCCCATCAAATGCAAATTCGCTTTATATCGAAATCGAACATTAGCGTTTTCTTTCGTCTGTAGGTGTTCCAGCTCGTAATATGAGATGAAAAAGCCAAACAAGACCCCATCGAATGCAAATTCGCTTTATATCGAAATCGCACTTTAGCGTTTTGTGTCGGCTGTAAGTGTTCCAGTTCGTTATATGCGATGAAAAAGCCTTAGTTTTATGTAAATACGCAAGATTCATGCGTTTCGAGCCGCCAAACAAGCTCCCATCGAATGCAAAGTCGCTTTAGGTTGGAATCGAACATTAGCGTTTTGTTTCGGCTGTAGGTGTTTCAGCTCGTTATATGAGATCAGAAAGCCTTAGTTTTACATAGATACGCAAGATTCATGCGTTTCGAGCTGCCAAACAAGCCCCCATCGAATGCAAAGTCGCTTTATATCGAAATCGAACAATAGCGTTTTGTTTCGGCTGTAGGTGTTCCAGCTCGTTATATGAGATCAGAAAGCCTTAGTTTTACGGAAATACGCAAGATTAATGCGTTTCGAGCTGCCAAACAAGACCCTATCGAATGCAAAGTCGCTTTATATCGAAATCGAACAATAGCGTTTTGTTTCGGCTGTAGGTGTTCCAGCTCGTAATATGAGATAAAAAAGCCTTAGTTTTACGTAAGTACGCAAGATTCATGCGTTTTGAGCTGCCAAACAAGACCCCATCGAATGCAAAGTCGCTTTATATCGAAATCGAACAATAGCGTTTTGTGTCGGCTGTAGGTGTTCCAGCTCGTAATATGAGATGAAAAAGCTTTAGTTTTACGTAAATACGCAAGATTCATGCGTTTCGAGCCACAAAACAAGCTCCCACCGAATGCAAAGTCGCTTTATTTCGAAATCGAACAATAGCGTATTGTTTCGGCTGTAGGTGTTTCAGCTCCTAATATCAGATGAAAAAGCCTCAGTTTTACGTAAATACGCAAGATTCATGCGTTTTGAGCTGCCAAACAAGACCCCATCGAATGCAAAGTCGCTTTATATCGAAATCGAACAATAGCGTTTTGTTTCGGCTGTAGGTGTTCCAGCTCGTAATATGAGATGAAAAAGCTTTAGTTTTATGTAAATACGCAAGATTCATGCGTTTCGAGCCACAAAACAAGCTCCCACCGAATGCAAAGTCGCTTTATTTCGAAATCGAACAATAGCGTATTGTTTCGGCTGTAGGTGTTTCAGCTCCTAATGTGAGATGAAAAAGCCTCAGTTTTACGTAAATACGCACGATTCATGCGTTTTGAGCTGCCAAACAAGACCCCATCGAATGCAAAGTCGCTTTATATCGAAATCGAACAATAGCGTTTTGTTTCGGCTGTAGGTGTTCCAGCTCGTTATATGAGATCAGAAAGCCTTAGTTTTACGGAAATACGCAAGATTAATGCGTTTCGAGCTGCCAAACAAGACCCTATCGAATGCAAAGTCGCTTTAGGTTGGAATCGAACAATAGCGTTTTGCTTCGTCTGTAGGTGTTCCAGCTCGTAATATGAGATCAAAAAGCTTTAGTTTTACGTAAATACGCAAGATTCATGCGTTTCGAGCCACCAAACAAGCTCCCACCGAATGCAAAGTCGCTTTATTTCGAAATCGAACAATAGCGTATTGTTTCGGCTGTAGGTGTTTCAGCTCCTAATATGAGATGAAAACGCCTCAGTTTTACGTAAATACGCAAGATTCATGCGTTTCGAGCCGCCAAACAAGACCCCATCAAATGCAAATTCCCTTCACATCGAAATCGAACTTTAGCGTTTTGTTTCGGCTGTAGGTGTTTCAGCTCGTTATATAAGATCAGAAAGCCTTAGTTTTACATAAATACGCAAGATTCATGCGTTTTGAGCTGCCAAACAAGACCCCATCGAATGCAAAGTCGCTTTATATCGAAATCGAACAATAGCGTTTTGTTTCGGCTGTAGGTGTTCCAGCTCATAATATGAGATGAAGAAGCTTTAGTTTTACGTAAATACGCAAGATTCATGCGTTTTGAGCCGCCAAACAAGCTCCCATCGAATGCAAATTCGTTTTATATCGAAATCGAACTTTAGCGTTTTGTTTCGGCTGTAGGTGTTCAAGCTTGTTATATGAGATCAGAAAGCCTTAGTTTTACATAAATACGCAAGATTCATGCGTTTCGAGCTGCCAAACAAGCCCCCATCGAATGCAAAGTCGCTTTATATCGAAATCGAACATTTGAGTATTACTTCAACTTTAGGTGTTCCAGCTCGTAATATGAGATCGAAAAGTCTCAGTTTTATATAAATACGCAAGAATCATGCGATTCGAGCGGCCAATCAAGCCCCCATCGAATGCAAAGTCGCCTTAGATCGAAATCGAACATTAGCGTTTTGCTTCGACTGTAGGTGTTCCAGCTTGTTATATGAGATCAGAAAGCCATAGTTTTACATAAATATGCAAGATTCATGCGTTTTGAGCCGCCAAACAAGCTCCCATCGAATGCAAAGTCGCTTTAGGTTGGAATCGAACATTAGCGTTTTGCTTCGTCTGTAGGTGTTCCAGCTCGTAATATGAGATGAAAAAGCTTTAGTTTCACGTAAATACGCAAGATTCATGCGTTTCGAGCCGCCAAACAAGCTCCCATCGAATGCAAATTCGTTTTATATCGAAATCGAACTTTAGCGTTTTGTTTCGGCTGTAGGTGTTCCAGCTTGTTATATGAGATCAGAAAGCCTTAGTTTTACATAAATACGCAAGATTCATGCGTTTTGAGCCGCCAAACAAGCTCCCATCGAATGCAAAGTCGCTTCATATCGAAATCGAACAATAGCGTATTGTTTCGGCTGTAGGTGTTCCAGCTCGTAATATGAGATGAAAAAGCTTTAGTTTTACGTGAATACGCAAGATTCATGCGTTTTGAGCTGCCAAACAAGACCCCATCAAATGCAAATTCGCTTTATATCGAAATCGAACTTTAGCGTTTTGTGTCGGCTGTAGGTGTTCCAGCTCGTTATATGCGATGAAAAAGCCTTAGTTTTACGTAAATACGCAAGATTCATGCGTTTCGAGCCGCCAAACAAGCTCCCATCGAATGCAAATTCGCTTTATATCCAAATCGAACTTTAGCGTTTTGTTTCGGCTGTAGGTGTTTCAGCTCGTTATATGAGATCAGAAAGCCTTAGTTTTACATAAATACGCAAGATTCATGCGTTTCGAGCTGCCAAACAAGCCCCCATCGAATGCAAAGTCGCTTTATATCGAAATCGAACTTTAGCGTTTTGTGTCGGCTGTAGGTGTTCCAGCTCGTTATATGCGATGAAAAAGCCTTAGTTTTACATAAATACGTAAGATTCTAGCGTTTCGAGCTGCCAAACAAGCCCCCATCGAATGCAAAGTCGTTTTATATCGAAATCGAACTTTAGCGTTTTGTTTCGGCTGTAGGTGTTCCAGCTTGTTATATGAGATCAGAAAGCCTTAGTTTTACATAAATACGCAAGATTCATGCGTTTTGCGCCGCCAAACAAGCTCCCATCGAATGCAAAGTCGCTTCATATCGAAATCGAACAATAGCGTATTGTTTCGGCTGTAGGTGTTTCAGCTCCTAATATGAGATGAAAACGCCTCAGTTTTACGTAAATACGCAAGATTCATGCGTTTCGAGCCGCCAAACAAGACCCCATCAAATGCAAATTCGCTTTATATCGAAATCGAACATTAGCGTTTTCTTTCGTCTGTAGGTGTTCCAGCTCGTAATATGAGATGAAAAAGCCAAACAAGACCCCATCGAATGCAAATTCGCTTTATATCGAAATCGCACTTTAGCGTTTTGTGTCGGCTGTAAGTGTTCCAGTTCGTTATATGCGATGAAAAAGCCTTAGTTTTATGTAAATACGCAAGATTCATGCGTTTCGAGCCGCCAAACAAGCTCCCATCGAATGCAAAGTCGCTTTAGGTTGGAATCGAACATTAGCGTTTTGTTTCGGCTGTAGGTGTTTCAGCTCGTTATATGAGATCAGAAAGCCTTAGTTTTACATAGATACGCAAGATTCATGCGTTTCGAGCTGCCAAACAAGCCCCCATCGAATGCAAAGTCGCTTTATATCGAAATCGAACAATAGCGTTTTGTTTCGGCTGTAGGTGTTCCAGCTCGTTATATGAGATCAGAAAGCCTTAGTTTTACGGAAATACGCAAGATTAATGCGTTTCGAGCTGCCAAACAAGACCCTATCGAATGCAAAGTCGCTTTATATCGAAATCGAACAATAGCGTTTTGTGTCGGCTGTAGGTGTTCCAGCTCGTAATATGAGATGAAAAAGCTTTAGTTTTACGTAAATACGCAAGATTCATGCGTTTCGAGCCACAAAACAAGCTCCCACCGAATGCAAAGTCGCTTTATTTCGAAATCGAACAATAGCGTATTGTTTCGGCTGTAGGTGTTTCAGCTCCTAATATGAGATGAAAAAGCCTCAGTTTTACGTAAATACGCAAGATTCATGCGTTTTGAGCTGCCAAACAAGACCCCATCGAATGCAAAGTCGCTTTATATCGAAATCGAACAATAGCGTTTTGTTTCGGCTGTAGGTGTTCCAGCTCGTAATATGAGATGAAAAAGCTTTAGTTTTACGTAAATACGCAAGATTCATGCGTTTCGAGCCACAAAACAAGCTCCCACCGAATGCAAAGTCGCTTTATTTCGAAATCGAACAATAGCGTATTGTTTCGGCTGTAGGTGTTTCAGCTCCTAATATGAGATGAAAAAGCCTCAGTTTTACGTAAATACGCAAGATTCATGCGTTTTGAGCTGCCAAACAAGACCCCATCGAATGCAAAGTCGCTTTATATCGAAATCGAACAATAGCGTTTTGTTTCGGCTGTAGGTGTTCCAGCTCGTTATATGAGATCAGAAAGCCTTAGTTTTACGGAAATACGCAAGATTAATGCGTTTCGAGCTGCCAAACAAGACCCTATCGAATGCAAAGTCGCTTTAGGTTGGAATCGAACAATAGCGTTTTGCTTCGTCTGTAGGTGTTCCAGCTCGTAATATGAGATCAAAAAGCTTTAGTTTTACGTAAATACGCAAGATTCATGCGTTTCGAGCCACCAAACAAGCTCCCACCGAATGCAAAGTCGCTTTATTTCGAAATCGAACAATAGCGTATTGTTTCGGCTGTAGGTGTTTCAGCTCATAATATGAGATGAAGAAGCTTTAGTTTTACGTAAATACGCAAGATTCATGCGTTTTGAGCCGCCAAACAAGCTCCCATCGAATGCAATGTCGCTTTATATCGAAATCAAACAATAGCGTTTTGTTTCGGCTGTAGGTGTTCCAGCTCGTAATATGAGATGAAAAAGCTTTAGTTTTACGTAAATACGCAAGATTCATGCGTTTCGAGCCGCCAAACAAGCTCACATCGAATGCAATGTCGCTTTATATCGAAATCAAACAATAGCGTTTTGTTTCGGCTGTAGGTGTTCCAGCTCGTAATATGAGATGAAAAAGCTTTAGTTTTACGTAAATACGCAAGATTCATGCGTTTCGAGCCGCCAAACAAGCTCACATCGAATGCAAATTCGCTTTATATCGAAATCGAACTTTAGCGTTTTGTGTCGGCTGTAAGTATTCCAGCTCGTTATATGCGATGAAAAAGCCTTAGTTTTATGTAAATACGCAAGATTCATGCGTTTCGAGCTGCCAAACAAGCCCCCATCGAATGCAAAGTCGCTTTATATCGAAATCGAACAATAGCGTTTTGTTTCGGCTGTAGGTGTTCCAGCTCGTTATATGAGATCAGAAAGCCTTAGTTTTACATAAATACGCAAGATTCATGCGTTTCGAGCTGCCAAACAAGCCCCCATCGAATGCAAAGTCGTTTTATATCGAAATCGAACATTTGAGTCATACTTCAACTTTAGGTGTTCCAGCTCGTAATATGAGATCGAAAAGTCTCAGTTTTATATAAATACGCAAGAATCATGCGATTCGAGCGGCCAATCAAGCCCCCATCGAATGCAAAGTCGCCTTAGATCGAAATCGAACAATAGCGTATTGTTTCGGCTGTAGGTGTTTCAGCTCCTAATATGAGATGAAAAAGCCTCAGTTTTACGTAAATACGCAAGATTCATGCGTTTTGAGCTGCCAAACAAGACCCCATCGAATGCAAAGTCGCTTTATATCGAAATCGAACAATAGCGTTTTGTTTCGGCTGTAGGTGTTCCAGCTCGTTATATGAGATCAGAAAGCCTTAGTTTTACGGAAATACGCAAGATTAATGCGTTTCGAGCTGCCAAACAAGACCCTATCGAATGCAAAGTCGCTTTAGGTTGGAATCGAACAATAGCGTTTTGCTTCGTCTGTAGGTGTTCCAGCTCGTAATATGAGATCAAAAAGCTTTAGTTTTACGTAAATACGCAAGATTCATGCGTTTCGAGCCACCAAACAAGCTCCCACCGAATGCAAAGTCGCTTTATTTCGAAATCGAACAATAGCGTATTGTTTCGGCTGTAGGTGTTTCAGCTACTAATATGAGATGAAAACGCCTCAGTTTTACGTAAATACGCAAGATTCATGCGTTTCGAGCCGCCAAACAAGACCCCATCAAATGCAAATTCCCTTCACATCGAAATCGAACTTTAGCGTTTTGTTTCGGCTGTAGGTGTTTCAGCTCGTTATATAAGATCAGAAAGCCTTAGTTTTACATAAATACGCAAGATTCATGCGTTTTGAGCTGCCAAACAAGACCCCATCGAATGCAAAGTCGCTTTATATCGAAATCGAACAATAGCGTTTTGTTTCGGCTGTAGGTGTTCCAGCTCATAATATGAGATGAAGAAGCTTTAGTTTTACGTAAATACGCAAGATTCATGCGTTTTGAGCCGCCAAACAAGCTCCCATCGAATGCAATGTCGCTTTATATCGAAATCAAACAATAGCGTTTTGTTTCGGCTGTAGGTGTTCCAGCTCGTAATATGAGATGAAAAAGCTTTAGTTTTACGTAAATACGCAAGATTCATGCGTTTCGAGCCGCCAAACAAGCTCACATCGAATGCAAATTCGTTTTATATCGAAATCGAACTTTAGCGTTTTGTTTCGGCTGTAGGTGTTCCAGCTCGTAATATGAGATGAAAAAGCTTTAGTTTTACGTAAATACGCAAGATTCATGCGTTTCGAGCTGCCAAACAAGCTCACATCGAATGCAAATTCGTTTTATATCGAAATCGAACTTTAGCGTTTTGTTTCGGCTGTAGGTGTTCCAGCTTGTTATATGAGATCAGAAAGCCTTAGTTTTACGTAAATACGCAAGATTCATGCGTTTTGAGCCGCCAAACAAGCTCCCATCGAATGCAAAGTCGCTTTATATCGAAATCGAACAATAGCGTATTGTTTCGGCTGTAGGTGTTTCAGCTCCTAATATGAGATGAAAAAGCCTCAGTTTCACGTAAATACGCAAGATTCATGCGTTTCGAGCTGCCAAACAAGCCCCCATCGAATGCAAAGTCGATTTATATCGAAATCGAACAATAGCGTTTTGTTTCGGCTGTAGGTGTTCCAGCTCGTAATATGGGATGAAAAAGCTTTAGTTTTACGTAAATATGCAAGATTCATGCGTTTTGAGCCGCCAAACAAGCTCCCATCGAATGCAAAGTCGCTTTATATCGAAATCGAACAATAGCGTTTTGTTTCGGCTGTAGGTGTTCCAGCTCGTAATATGAGATGAAAAAGCTTTAGTTTTACGTAAATACGCAAGATTCATGCGTTTTGAGCCGCCAAACAAGCTCCCATCGAATGCAAATTCGCTTTATAGCGAAATCAAACTTCAGCGTTTTGTGTCGGCTGTAGGTGTTCCAGCTCGTTATATGAGATCAGAAAGCCTTAGTTTTACGTAAATACGCAAGATTAATGCGTTTCGAGCTGCCAAACAAGAACCTATCGAATGCAAAGTCGCTTTAGGTTGGAATCGAACAATAGCGTTTTGCTTCGTCTGTAGGTGTTCCAGCTCGTAATATGAGATGAAAAAGCTTTAGTTTTACGTAAATACGCAAGATTCATGCGTTTCGAGCCACAAAACAAGCTCCCACCGAATGCAAAGTCGCTTTATTTCGAAATCGAACAATAGCGTATTGTTTCGGCTGTAGGTGTTTCAGCTCCTAATATGAGATGAAAAAGCCTCAGTTTTACGTTGTAACAGGAGCAAACTTCCCTACAATATTTTCTCCGAATTCGTGCACCTCCTGTAGAGGAATGGGCGCTCAAACGGAGGGATTCGTGTGCTCGAGTGTCCAGGAATTATGGGGTGGCGTATCAGAGACGGTTTTTATGTGGGAATAATAATTTTATTCGTAACAAGACAGGTTTTCATGGATTGCAGATTTTCCAGTTCTTGAATGACCTCTTTTTATTTGTTCGTGTTGCAATAATTATTTTATTGTTAACCAATTTGATTGACACAACGCTTATTCTTTTATTCTTATCTGGTTACCCTTTTTCTGACTACTTTAAGTGCTTGAGGTGGAACGGGTTATCGATCTGCTTTATTTTCGTACGTTGACCGTTATCCGGTTAAATTACCGCCGTCACATGCGAACGCCCGATGATTTCGGGTCGGCGGCTCGATAGCTCGTGTTCCCAAGATGGCCGCCGCTCGCGGCTGGCTGCGCCGTGACGTCACGGGGCCGCGTCGGCTGTGACAGCTCGCTCACCTCGCGACTTGCAATTGGTGTTTATTTATTTACTAGCCGATTTTACCTGGATTTGCCGACATAGGTAAATGCAGGGGACGTGAATGAAGCCCTGTGGGTGGTTTTTTCGGGTCCTCGGCGTTGTAAATTTTGCTCACCCGTCACTTCGGCTTTTCTGACCGGTCACTTTGGTCACCTTACCGCTTCGCGCCAATCGTTGCACCGAAGTATAATTTCGAACTCGGCACGCAATTTCGACGTGTCCTGAATTTTTGCGAGTCCGTGTCGCGATTTTGTAACGAGTCCTCGGCACTAATATTACTAGTCCTGCGTGGCTAATTTTTGTAAGTCCACGTTCACCCTTTTTCTGAGCCCGAGGTTAGCCCGGAGACGTACAAGTCCGGTTTCGGCACGAATTTCGTAAGTCCCCTCGGCACAAAATTCTTATAAGTCTGAATATTTTTATAAGTCCGATTTTTGCGCGAATCTTATAAGTCCCGTTCTTGCCCGAATTTTATAAGTCCAATTCAGCACCGGAATTTATAGGTCCGAATCTGCACAGAATTTTATAAGTCCAATTCGGCACAGAATTTTATAAGTCCACAGTTGCACAAAATTTTATAAGTCCTTTTTGGCACTGTTTCACTTTAGTCACTTTTATTCTCGTTTCGCACTTTTACTTTTTACTTTCACTTTTCACTATAAGTCCTTGAAGAGCTGGTGTAGACCCGGTGAGATGATTGACTGATTTCCGGTCGATTTCGTGCCTTTTTATATGCTAATTTTTGCCTCCCACTCGCGAAAATTGCATCGTTTTGGCGGACTCGCGCACGCGTATTTCGTTCTTGGTGTTTAATTTTTCTATTGGTCCTTCAAGGTTCTTCTCCCTTGTTCTCCAATTACCGGTGGGTTCTCCAGTGACGTCATTGCCCTTCTCGGCTTATCTCTAATCGGATGCCTTTCTTGGTAGCGGTGGCGTCATTTTTGTCCAATCACCTGTTCCTTTTTTCCCTCGCTTTTTCACCCCGGTTGGCCTTGATCGATATGGTCTCTGGTTTCCTTTCCGCGGCGCGGTGTGGCGCTTGCGGGGTGTGGTTGAGTTCTCTGGGCGTGCGTGGCTTCGGTATCGATTTGGGTCGGCCTGGATCCCGTCCGATGGCGCCACTTGGCCTCTTTGCGTGCCTCGGCGGCGTCGTGAGCTTCTCCTTACCGGCTGCCTCGCCTCGGCGGCGTGCGCGGGGTTAGACGGGGGGGGGGGCGTTGCAACGTAAATACGCAAGATTCATGCGTTTCGAGCCGCCAAACAAGCTCCCATCGAATGCAATGTCGCTTTATATCGAAATCAAACAATAGCGTTTTGTTTCGGCTGTAGGTGTTCCAGCTCGTAATATGAGATGAAAAAGCTTTAGTTTTACGTAAATATGCAAGATTCATGCGTTTTGAGCCGCCAAACAAGCTCCCATCGAATGCAAAGTCGCTTTATATCGAAATCGAACAATAGCGTATTGTTTCGGCTGTAGGTGTTCCAGCTCGTTATATGAGATCAGAAAGCCTTAGTTTTACGTAAATACGCAAGATTCATGCGTTTTGAGCTGCCAAACAAGACCCCATCGAATGCAAATTCGCTTTATATCGAAATCGAACAATTGCGTTTTGTTTCGGCTGTAGGTGTTCCAGCTCGTTATATGCGATGAAAAAGCCTTAGTTTTACGTGAATATGCAAGACTCATGCGTTTGGAGCTGCCAAACAAGACTCCATCAAATGCAAATTCGCTTTATATCGAAATCGAACTTTAGCGTTTTGTTTCGGCTTTAGGTGTTTCAGCTCGTTATATAAGATCAGAAAGCCTTAGTTTTACATAAATACGCAAGGTTCATGAGTTTTGAGCTGCCAAACAAGACCCCATCGAATGCAAATTCGCTTTATATCGAAATCGAACTTTAGCGTTTTGTGTCGGCTGTAGGTGTTCCAGCTCGTTATATGCGATGAAAAAGCCTTAGTTTTACGTAAATACGCAAGATTCATGCGTTTCGAGCCGCCAAACAAGCTCCCATCGAATGCAAAGTCGCTTTAGGTTGGAATCGAACATTAGCGTTTTGCTTCGTCTGTAGGTGTTCCAGCTCGTAATATGAGATGAAAAAGCTTTAGTTTTACGTAAATACGCAAGATTCATGCGTTTCGAGCCGCCAAACAAGCTCCCATCGAATGCAATGTCGCTTTATATCGAAATCAAACAATAGCGTTTTGTTTCGGCTGTAGGTGTTCCAGCTCGTAATATGAGATGAAAAAGCTTTAGTTTTACGTAAATACGCAAGATTCATGCGTTTTGAGCCGCCAAACAAGCTCCCATCGAATGCAAAGTCGCTTTATATCTAAATCGAACAATAGCGTTTTGTTTCGGCTGTAGGTGTTCCAGCTCGTAATATGGGATGAAAAAGCTTTAGTTTTACGTAAATATGCAAGATTCATGCGTTTTGAGCCGCCCAACAAGCTCCCATCGAATGCAAAGTCGCTTTATATCGAAATCGAACAATAGCGTATTGTTTCGGCTGTAGGTGTTCCAGCCCGTAATATGAGATGAAAAAGCCTCAGTTTTACGTAAATACGCAAGACTCATGTGTTTCGTGCTGCCAAACAAGACCCCATCGAATGCAAATTCGCTTTATATCGAAATCGAACAATTGCGTTTTGTTTCGGCTGTAGGTGTTCCAGCTCGTTATATGAGATCAGAAAGCCTTAGTTTTACGTAAATACGCAAGATTCATGCGTTTTGAGCTGCCAAACAAGACCCCATCGAATGCAAATTCGCTTTATATCGAAATCGAACTTTAGCGTTTTGTGTCGGCTGTAGGTGTTCCAGCTCGTTATATGCGATGAAAAAGCCTTAGTTTTACGTAAATACGCAAGATTCATGCGTTTCGAGCCGCCAAACAAGCTCCCATCGAATGCAAAGTCGCTTTAGGTTGGAATCGAACATTAGAATTTTGCTTCGTCTGTAGGTGTTCCAGCTCGTAATATGAGATGAAAAAGCTTTAGTTTTACGTAAATACGCAAGATTCATGCGTTTCGAGCCACCAAACAAGCTCCCATCGAATGCAAATTCGTTTTATATCGAAATCGAACTTTAGCGTTTTGTTTCGGCTGTCGGTGTTCCAGCTCGTAATGTGAAATGAAAAAGCTTTAGTTTTACGTAAATACGCAAGATTCATGCGTTTCGAGCCGCCAAACAAGCTCCCATCGAATGCAAATTCGTTTTATATCGAAATCGAACTTTAGCGTTTTGTTTCGGCTGTAGGTGTTCAAGCTTGTTATATGAGATCAGAAAGCCTTAGTTTTACATAAATACGCAAGATTCATGCGTTTCGAGCTGCCAAACAAGCCCCCATCGAATGCAAAGTCGCTTTATATCGAAATCGAACATTTGAGTATTACTTCAACTTTAGGTGTTCCAGCTCGTAATATGAGATCGAAAAGTCTCAGTTTTATATAAATACGCAAGAATCATGCGATTCGAGCGGCCAATCAAGCCCCCATCGAATGCAAAGTCGCCTTAGATCGAAATCGAACATTAGCGTTTTGCTTCGACTGTAGGTGTTCCAGCTTGTTATATGAGATCAGAAAGCCATAGTTTTACATAAATATGCAAGATTCATGCGTTTTGAGCCGCCAAACAAGCTCCCATCGAATGCAAAGTCGCTTTAGGTTGGAATCGAACATTAGCGTTTTGCTTCGTCTGTAGGTGTTCCAGCTCGTAATATGAGATGAAAAAGCTTTAGTTTCACGTAAATACGCAAGATTCATGCGTTTCGAGCCGCCAAACAAGCTCCCATCGAATGCAAATTCGTTTTATATCGAAATCGAACTTTAGCGTTTTGTTTCGGCTGTAGGTGTTCCAGCTTGTTATATGAGATCAGAAAGCCTTAGTTTTACATAAATACGCAAGATTCATGCGTTTTGAGCCGCCAAACAAGCTCCCATCGAATGCAAAGTCGCTTCATATCGAAATCGAACAATAGCGTATTGTTTCGGCTGTAGGTGTTCCAGCTCGTAATATGAGATGAAAAAGCTTTAGTTTTACGTGAATACGCAAGATTCATGCGTTTTGAGCTGCCAAACAAGACCCCATCGAATGCAAATTCGCTTTATATCGAAATCGAACTTTAGCGTTTTGTGTCGGCTGTAGGTGTTCCAGCTCGTTATATGCGATGAAAAAGCCTTAGTTTTACGTAAATACGCAAGATTCATGCGTTTCGAGCCGCCAAACAAGCTCCCATCGAATGCAAATTCGCTTTATATCCAAATCGAACTTTAGCGTTTTGTTTCGGCTGTAGGTGTTTCAGCTCGTTATATGAGATCAGAAAGCCTTAGTTTTACATAAATACGCAAGATTCATGCGTTTCGAGCTGCCAAACAAGCCCCCATCGAATGCAAAGTCGCTTTATATCGAAATCGAACTTTAGCGTTTTGTGTCGGCTGTAGGTGTTCCAGCTCGTTATATGCGATGAAAAAGCCTTAGTTTTACATAAATACGTAAGATTCTAGCGTTTCGAGCTGCCAAACAAGCCCCCATCGAATGCAAAGTCGTTTTATATCGAAATCGAACTTTAGCGTTTTGTTTCGGCTGTAGGTGTTCCAGCTTGTTATATGAGATCAGAAAGCCTTAGTTTTACATAAATACGCAAGATTCATGCGTTTTGCGCCGCCAAACAAGCTCCCATCGAATGCAAAGTCGCTTCATATCGAAATCGAACAATAGCGTATTGTTTCGGCTGTAGGTGTTTCAGCTCCTAATATGAGATGAAAACGCCTCAGTTTTACGTAAATACGCAAGATTCATGCGTTTCGAGCCTCCAAACAAGACCCCATCAAATGCAAATTCGCTTTATATCGAAATCGAACATTAGCGTTTTCTTTCGTCTGTAGGTGTTCCAGCTCGTAATATGAGATGAAAAAGCCAAACAAGACCCCATCGAATGCAAATTCGCTTTATATCGAAATCGCACTTTAGCGTTTTGTGTCGGCTGTAAGTGTTCCAGTTCGTTATATGCGATGAAAAAGCCTTAGTTTTATGTAAATACGCAAGATTCATGCGTTTCGAGCCGCCAAACAAGCTCCCATCGAATGCAAAGTCGCTTTAGGTTGGAATCGAACATTAGCGTTTTGTTTCGGCTGTAGGTGTTTCAGCTCGTTATATGAGATCAGAAAGCCTTAGTTTTACATAGATACGCAAGATTCATGCGTTTCGAGCTGCCAAACAAGCCCCCATCGAATGCAAAGTCGCTTTATATCGAAATCGAACAATAGCGTTTTGTTTCGGCTGTAGGTGTTCCAGCTCGTTATATGAGATCAGAAAGCCTTAGTTTTACGGAAATACGCAAGATTAATGCGTTTCGAGCTGCCAAACAAGACCCTATCGAATGCAAAGTCGCTTTAGGTTGGAATCGAACAATAGCGTTTTGCTTCGTCTGTAGGTGTTCCAGCTCGTAATATGAGATCAAAAAGCTTTAGTTTTACGTAAATACGCAAGATTCATGCGTTTCGAGCCACCAAACAAGCTCCCACCGAATGCAAAGTCGCTTTATTTCGAAATCGAACAATAGCGTATTGTTTCGGCTGTAGGTGTTTCAGCTCCTAATATGAGATGAAAACGCCTCAGTTTTACGTAAATACGCAAGATTCATGCGTTTCGAGCCGCCAAACAAGACCCCATCAAATGCAAATTCCCTTCACATCGAAATCGAACTTTAGCGTTTTGTTTCGGCTGTAGGTGTTTCAGCTCGTTATATAAGATCAGAAAGCCTTAGTTTTACATAAATACGCAAGATTCATGCGTTTTGAGCTGCCAAACAAGACCCCATCGAATGCAAAGTCGCTTTATATCGAAATCGAACAATAGCGTTTTGTTTCGGCTGTAGGTGTTCCAGCTCATAATATGAGATGAAGAAGCTTTAGTTTTACGTAAATACGCAAGATTCATGCGTTTTGAGCCGCCAAACAAGCTCCCATCGAATGCAATGTCGCTTTATATCGAAATCAAACAATAGCGTTTTGTTTCGGCTGTAGGTGTTCCAGCTCGTAATATGAGATGAAAAAGCTTTAGTTTTACGTAAATACGCAAGATTCATGCGTTTCGAGCCGCCAAACAAGCTCACATCGAATGCAAATTCGTTTTATATCGAAATCGAACTTTAGCGTTTTGTTTCGGCTGTAGGTGTTCCAGCTCGTAATATGAGATGAAAAAGCTTTAGTTTTACGTAAATACGCAAGATTCATGCGTTTCGAGCTGCCAAACAAGCTCACATCGAATGCAAATTCGTTTTATATCGAAATCGAACTTTAGCGTTTTGTTTCGGCTGTAGGTGTTCCAGCTTGTTATATGAGATCAGAAAGCCTTAGTTTTACGTAAATACGCAAGATTCATGCGTTTTGAGCCGCCAAACAAGCTCCCATCGAATGCAAAGTCGCTTTATATCGAAATCGAACAATAGCGTATTGTTTCGGCTGTAGGTGTTTCAGCTCCTAATATGAGATGAAAAAGCCTCAGTTTCACGTAAATACGCAAGATTCATGCGTTTCGAGCCGCCAAACAAGCTCCCATCGAATGCAATGTCGCTTTATATCGAAATCAAACAATAGCGTTTTGTTTCGGCTGTAGGTGTTCCAGCTCGTAATATGAGATGAAAAAGCTTTAGTTTTACGTAAATACGCAAGATTCATGCGTTTTGAGCCGCCAAACAAGCTCCCATCGAATGCAAAGTCGCTTTATATCGAAATCGAACAATAGCGTATTGTTTCGGCTGTAGGTGTTCCAGCTCGTAATATCAGATGAAAAAGCTTTAGTTTTACGTAAATACGCAAGATTCATGCGTTTTGAGCTGCTAAACGCGACCCCATCGAATGCAAATTCGCTTTATATCGAAATCGAACAATTGCGTTTTGTTTCGGCTGTAGGTGTTCCAGCTCGTTATATGAGATCAGAAAGCCTTAGTTTTACGTAAATACGCAAGATTCATGCGTTTTGAGCTGCCAAACAAGACCCCATCGAATGCAAATTCGCTTTATATCGAAATCGAACTTTAGCGTTTTGTGTCGGCTGTAGGTGTTCCAGCTCGTTATATGCGATGAAAAAGCCTTAGTTTTACGTGAATATGCAAGACTCATGCGTTTGGAGCTGCCAAACAAGACTCCATCAAATGCAAATTCGCTTTATATCGAAATCGAACTTTAGCGTTTTGTTTCGGCTTTAGGTGTTTCAGCTCGTTATATAAGATCAGAAAGCCTTAGTTTTACATAAATACGCAAGGTTCATGCGTTTTGAGCTGCCAAACAAGACCCCATCGAATGCAAATTCGCTTTATATCGAAATCGAACTTTAGCGTTTTGTGTCGGCTGTAGGTGTTCCAGCTCGTTATATGCGATGAAAAAGCCTTAGTTTTACGTAAATACGCAAGATTCATGCGTTTCGAGCCACCAAACAAGCTCCCATCGAATGCAAATTCGTTTTATATCGAAATCGAACTTTAGCGTTTTGTTTCGGCTGTAGGTGTTCCAGCTCGTAATATGAGATGAAAAAGCTTTAGTTTTACGTAAATACGCAAGATTCATGCGTTTCGAGCTGCCAAACAAGCCCCCATCGAATGCAAAGTCGATTTATATCGAAATCGAACAATAGCGTTTTGTTTCGGCTGTAGGTGTTCCAGCTCGTAATATGGGATGAAAAAGCTTTAGTTTTACGTAAATATGCAAGATTCATGCGTTTTGAGCCGCCAAACAAGCTCCCATCGAATGCAAAGTCGCTTTATATCGAAATCGAACAATAGCGTTTTGTTTCGGCTGTAGGTGTTCCAGCTCGTAATATGAGATGAAAAAGCTTTAGTTTTACGTAAATACGCAAGATTCATGCGTTTTGAGCCGCCAAACAAGCTCCCATCGAATGCAAATTCGCTTTATAGCGAAATCAAACTTCAGCGTTTTGTGTCGGCTGTAGGTGTTCCAGCTCGTTATATGAGATCAGAAAGCCTTAGTTTTACGTAAATACGCAAGATTAATGCGTTTCGAGCTGCCAAACAAGAACCTATCGAATGCAAAGTCGCTTTAGGTTGGAATCGAACAATAGCGTTTTGCTTCGTCTGTAGGTGGTCCAGCTCGTAATATGAGATGAAAAAGCTTTAGTTTTACGTAAATACGCAAGATTCATGCGTTTCGAGCCACAAAACAAGCTCCCACCGAATGCAAAGTCGCTTTATTTCGAAATCGAACAATAGCGTATTGTTTCGGCTGTAGGTGTTTCAGCTCCTAATATGAGATGAAAAAGCCTCAGTTTTACGTAAATACGCAAGATTCATGCGTTTCGAGCCGCCAAACAAGCTCCCATCGAATGCAATGTCGCTTTATATCGAAATCAAACAATAGCGTTTTGTTTCGGCTGTAGGTGTTCCAGCTCGTAATATGAGATGAAAAAGCTTTAGTTTTACGTAAATATGCAAGATTCATGCGTTTTGAGCCGCCAAACAAGCTCCCATCGAATGCAAAGTCGCTTTATATCGAAATCGAACAATAGCGTATTGTTTCGGCTGTAGGTGTTCCAGCTCGTTATATGAGATCAGAAAGCCTTAGTTTTACGTAAATACGCAAGATTCATGCGTTTTGAGCTGCCAAACAAGACCCCATCGAATGCAAATTCGCTTTATATCGAAATCGAACAATTGCGTTTTGTTTCGGCTGTAGGTGTTCCAGCTCGTTATATGCGATGAAAAAGCCTTAGTTTTACGTGAATATGCAAGACTCATGCGTTTGGAGCTGCCAAACAAGACTCCATCAAATGCAAATTCGCTTTATATCGAAATCGAACTTTAGCGTTTTGTTTCGGCTTTAGGTGTTTCAGCTCGTTATATAAGATCAGAAAGCCTTAGTTTTACATAAATACGCAAGGTTCATGAGTTTTGAGCTGCCAAACAAGACCCCATCGAATGCAAATTCGCTTTATATCGAAATCGAACTTTAGCGTTTTGTGTCGGCTGTAGGTGTTCCAGCTCGTTATATGCGATGAAAAAGCCTTAGTTTTACGTAAATACGCAAGATTCATGCGTTTCGAGCCGCCAAACAAGCTCCCATCGAATGCAAAGTCGCTTTAGGTTGGAATCGAACATTAGCGTTTTGCTTCGTCTGTAGGTGTTCCAGCTCGTAATATGAGATGAAAAAGCTTTAGTTTTACGTAAATACGCAAGATTCATGCGTTTCGAGCCGCCAAACAAGCTCCCATCGAATGCAATGTCGCTTTATATCGAAATCAAACAATAGCGTTTTGTTTCGGCTGTAGGTGTTCCAGCTCGTAATATGAGATGAAAAAGCTTTAGTTTTACGTAAATACGCAAGATTCATGCGTTTTGAGCCGCCAAACAAGCTCCCATCGAATGCAAAGTCGCTTTATATCTAAATCGAACAATAGCGTTTTGTTTCGGCTGTAGGTGTTCCAGCTCGTAATATGGGATGAAAAAGCTTTAGTTTTACGTAAATATGCAAGATTCATGCGTTTTGAGCCGCCCAACAAGCTCCCATCGAATGCAAAGTCGCTTTATATCGAAATCGAACAATAGCGTATTGTTTCGGCTGTAGGTGTTCCAGCCCGTAATATGAGATGAAAAAGCCTCAGTTTTACGTAAATACGCAAGACTCATGTGTTTCGTGCTGCCAAACAAGACCCCATCGAATGCAAATTCGCTTTATATCGAAATCGAACAATTGCGTTTTGTTTCGGCTGTAGGTGTTCCAGCTCGTTATATGAGATCAGAAAGCCTTAGTTTTACGTAAATACGCAAGATTCATGCGTTTTGAGCTGCCAAACAAGACCCCATCGAATGCAAATTCGCTTTATATCGAAATCGAACTTTAGCGTTTTGTGTCGGCTGTAGGTGTTCCAGCTCGTTATATGCGATGAAAAAGCCTTAGTTTTACGTAAATACGCAAGATTCATGCGTTTCGAGCCGCCAAACAAGCTCCCATCGAATGCAAAGTCGCTTTAGGTTGGAATCGAACATTAGCATTTTGCTTCGTCTGTAGGTGTTCCAGCTCGTAATATGAGATGAAAAAGCTTTAGTTTTACGTAAATACGCAAGATTCATGCGTTTCGAGCCACCAAACAAGCTCCCATCGAATGCAAATTCGTTTTATATCGAAATCGAACTTTAGCGTTTTGTTTCGGCTGTCGGTGTTCCAGCTCGTAATGTGAAATGAAAAAGCTTTAGTTTTACGTAAATACGCAAGATTCATGCGTTTCGAGCCGCCAAACAAGCTCCCATCGAATGCAAATTCGTTTTATATCGAAATCGAACTTTAGCGTTTTGTTTCGGCTGTAGGTGTTCAAGCTTGTTATATGAGATCAGAAAGCCTTAGTTTTACATAAATACGCAAGATTCATGCGTTTCGAGCTGCCAAACAAGCCCCCATCGAATGCAAAGTCGCTTTATATCGAAATCGAACATTTGAGTATTACTTCAACTTTAGGTGTTCCAGCTCGTAATATGAGATCGAAAAGTCTCAGTTTTATATAAATACGCAAGAATCATGCGATTCGAGCGGCCAATCAAGCCCCCATCGAATGCAAAGTCGCCTTAGATCGAAATCGAACATTAGCGTTTTGCTTCGACTGTAGGTGTTCCAGCTTGTTATATGAGATCAGAAAGCCATAGTTTTACATAAATATGCAAGATTCATGCGTTTTGAGCCGCCAAACAAGCTCCCATCGAATGCAAAGTCGCTTTAGGTTGGAATCGAACATTAGCGTTTTGCTTCGTCTGTAGGTGTTCCAGCTCGTAATATGAGATGAAAAAGCTTTAGTTTCACGTAAATACGCAAGATTCATGCGTTTCGAGCCGCCAAACAAGCTCCCATCGAATGCAAATTCGTTTTATATCGAAATCGAACTTTAGCGTTTTGTTTCGGCTGTAGGTGTTCCAGCTTGTTATATGAGATCAGAAAGCCTTAGTTTTACATAAATACGCAAGATTCATGCGTTTTGAGCCGCCAAACAAGCTCCCATCGAATGCAAAGTCGCTTCATATCGAAATCGAACAATAGCGTATTGTTTCGGCTGTAGGTGTTCCAGCTCGTAATATGAGATGAAAAAGCTTTAGTTTTACGTGAATACGCAAGATTCATGCGTTTTGAGCTGCCAAACAAGACCCCATCAAATGCAAATTCGCTTTATATCGAAATCGAACTTTAGCGTTTTGTGTCGGCTGTAGGTGTTCCAGCTCGTTATATGCGATGAAAAAGCCTTAGTTTTACGTAAATACGCAAGATTCATGCGTTTCGAGCCGCCAAACAAGCTCCCATCGAATGCAAATTCGCTTTATATCCAAATCGAACTTTAGCGTTTTGTTTCGGCTGTAGGTGTTTCAGCTCGTTATATGAGATCAGAAAGCCTTAGTTTTACATAAATACGCAAGATTCATGCGTTTCGAGCTGCCAAACAAGCCCCCATCGAATGCAAAGTCGCTTTATATCGAAATCGAACTTTAGCGTTTTGTGTCGGCTGTAGGTGTTCCAGCTCGTTATATGCGATGAAAAAGCCTTAGTTTTACATAAATACGTAAGATTCTAGCGTTTCGAGCTGCCAAACAAGCCCCCATCGAATGCAAAGTCGCTTTATATCGAAATCGAACTTTAGCGTTTTGTTTCGGCTGTCGGTGTTCCAGCTCGTAATGTGAAATGAAAAAGCTTTAGTTTTACGTAAATACGCAAGATTCATGCGTTTCGAGCCGCCAAACAAGCTCCCATCGAATGCAAATTCGTTTTATATCGAAATCGAACTTTAGCGTTTTGTTTCGGCTGTAGGTGTTCAAGCTTGTTATATGAGATCAGAAAGCCTTAGTTTTACATAAATACGCAAGATTCATGCGTTTCGAGCTGCCAAACAAGCCCCCATCGAATGCAAAGTCGCTTTATATCGAAATCGAACATTTGAGTATTACTTCAACTTTAGGTGTTCCAGCTCGTAATATGAGATCGAAAAGTCTCAGTTTTATATAAATACGCAAGAATCATGCGATTCGAGCGGCCAATCAAGCCCCCATCGAATGCAAAGTCGCCTTAGATCGAAATCGAACATTAGCGTTTTGCTTCGACTGTAGGTGTTCCAGCTTGTTATATGAGATCAGAAAGCCATAGTTTTACATAAATATGCAAGATTCATGCGTTTTGAGCCGCCAAACAAGCTCCCATCGAATGCAAAGTCGCTTTAGGTTGGAATCGAACATTAGCGTTTTGCTTCGTCTGTAGGTGTTCCAGCTCGTAATATGAGATGAAAAAGCTTTAGTTTCACGTAAATACGCAAGATTCATGCGTTTCGAGCCGCCAAACAAGCTCCCATCGAATGCAAATTCGTTTTATATCGAAATCGAACTTTAGCGTTTTGTTTCGGCTGTAGGTGTTCCAGCTTGTTATATGAGATCAGAAAGCCTTAGTTTTACATAAATACGCAAGATTCATGCGTTTTGAGCCGCCAAACAAGCTCCCATCGAATGCAAAGTCGCTTCATATCGAAATCGAACAATAGCGTATTGTTTCGGCTGTAGGTGTTCCAGCTCGTAATATGAGATGAAAAAGCTTTAGTTTTACGTGAATACGCAAGATTCATGCGTTTTGAGCTGCCAAACAAGACCCCATCAAATGCAAATTCGCTTTATATCGAAATCGAACTTTAGCGTTTTGTGTCGGCTGTAGGTGTTCCAGCTCGTTATATGCGATGAAAAAGCCTTAGTTTTACGTAAATACGCAAGATTCATGCGTTTCGAGCCGCCAAACAAGCTCCCATCGAATGCAAATTCGCTTTATATCCAAATCGAACTTTAGCGTTTTGTTTCGGCTGTAGGTGTTTCAGCTCGTTATATGAGATCAGAAAGCCTTAGTTTTACATAAATACGCAAGATTCATGCGTTTCGAGCTGCCAAACAAGCCCCCATCGAATGCAAAGTCGCTTTATATTGAAATCGAACTTTAGCGTTTTGTGTCGGCTGTAGGTGTTCCAGCTCGTTATATGCGATGAAAAAGCCTTAGTTTTACATAAATACGTAAGATTCTAGCGTTTCGAGCTGCCAAACAAGCCCCCATCGAATGCAAAGTCGTTTTATATCGAAATCGAACTTTAGCGTTTTGTTTCGGCTGTAGGTGTTCCAGCTTGTTATATGAGATCAGAAAGCCTTAGTTTTACATAAATACGCAAGATTCATGCGTTTTGCGCCGCCAAACAAGCTCCCATCGAATGCAAAGTCGCTTCATATCGAAATCGAACAATAGCGTATTGTTTCGGCTGTAGGTGTTTCAGCTCCTAATATGAGATGAAAACGCCTCAGTTTTACGTAAATACGCAAGATTCATGCGTTTCGAGCCGCCAAACAAGACCCCATCAAATGCAAATTCGCTTTATATCGAAATCGAACATTAGCGTTTTCTTTCGTCTGTAGGTGTTCCAGCTCGTAATATGAGATGAAAAAGCCAAACAAGACCCCATCGAATGCAAATTCGCTTTATATCGAAATCGCACTTTAGCGTTTTGTGTCGGCTGTAAGTGTTCCAGTTCGTTATATGCGATGAAAAAGCCTTAGTTTTATGTAAATACGCAAGATTCATGCGTTTCGAGCCGCCAAACAAGCTCCCATCGAATGCAAAGTCGCTTTAGGTTGGAATCGAACATTAGCGTTTTGTTTCGGCTGTAGGTGTTTCAGCTCGTTATATGAGATCAGAAAGCCTTAGTTTTACATAGATACGCAAGATTCATGCGTTTCGAGCTGCCAAACAAGCCCCCATCGAATGCAAAGTCGCTTTATATCGAAATCGAACAATAGCGTTTTGTTTCGGCTGTAGGTGTTCCAGCTCGTTATATGAGATCAGAAAGCCTTAGTTTTACGGAAATACGCAAGATTAATGCGTTTCGAGCTGCCAAACAAGACCCTATCGAATGCAAAGTCGCTTTATATCGAAATCGAACAATAGCGTTTTGTGTCGGCTGTAGGTGTTCCAGCTCGTAATATGAGATGAAAAAGCTTTAGTTTTACGTAAATACGCAAGATTCATGCGTTTCGAGCCACAAAACAAGCTCCCACCGAATGCAAAGTCGCTTTATTTCGAAATCGAACAATAGCGTATTGTTTCGGCTGTAGGTGTTTCAGCTCCTAATATGAGATGAAAAAGCCTCAGTTTTACGTAAATACGCAAGATTCATGCGTTTTGAGCTGCCAAACAAGACCCCATCGAATGCAAAGTCGCTTTATATCGAAATCGAACAATAGCGTTTTGTTTCGGCTGTAGGTGTTCCAGCTCGTAATATGAGATGAAAAAGCTTTAGTTTTACGTAAATACGCAAGATTCATGCGTTTCGAGCCACAAAACAAGCTCCCACCGAATGCAAAGTCGCTTTATTTCGAAATCGAACAATAGCGTATTGTTTCGGCTGTAGGTGTTTCAGCTCCTAATATGAGATGAAAAAGCCTCAGTTTTACGTAAATACGCAAGATTCATGCGTTTTGAGCTGCCAAACAAGACCCCATCGAATGCAAAGTCGCTTTATATCGAAATCGAACAATAGCGTTTTGTTTCGGCTGTAGGTGTTCCAGCTCGTTATATGAGATCAGAAAGCCTTAGTTTTACGGAAATACGCAAGATTAATGCGTTTCGAGCTGCCAAACAAGACCCTATCGAATGCAAAGTCGCTTTAGGTTGGAATCGAACAATAGCGTTTTGCTTCGTCTGTAGGTGTTCCAGCTCGTAATATGAGATCAAAAAGCTTTAGTTTTACGTAAATACGCAAGATTCATGCGTTTCGAGCCACCAAACAAGCTCCCACCGAATGCAAAGTCGCTTTATTTCGAAATCGAACAATAGCGTATTGTTTCGGCTGTAGGTGTTTCAGCTCATAATATGAGATGAAGAAGCTTTAGTTTTACGTAAATACGCAAGATTCATGCGTTTTGAGCCGCCAAACAAGCTCCCATCGAATGCAATGTCGCTTTATATCGAAATCAAACAATAGCGTTTTGTTTCGGCTGTAGGTGTTCCAGCTCGTAATATGAGATGAAAAAGCTTTAGTTTTACGTAAATACGCAAGATTCATGCGTTTCGAGCCGCCAAACAAGCTCACATCGAATGCAATGTCGCTTTATATCGAAATCAAACAATAGCGTTTTGTTTCGGCTGTAGGTGTTCCAGCTCGTAATATGAGATGAAAAAGCTTTAGTTTTACGTAAATACGCAAGATTCATGCGTTTCGAGCCGCCAAACAAGCTCACATCGAATGCAAATTCGCTTTATATCGAAATCGAACTTTAGCGTTTTGTGTCGGCTGTAAGTATTCCAGCTCGTTATATGCGATGAAAAAGCCTTAGTTTTATGTAAATACGCAAGATTCATGCGTTTCGAGCTGCCAAACAAGCCCCCATCGAATGCAAAGTCGCTTTATATCGAAATCGAACAATAGCGTTTTGTTTCGGCTGTAGGTGTTCCAGCTCGTTATATGAGATCAGAAAGCCTTAGTTTTACATAAATACGCAAGATTCATGCGTTTCGAGCTGCCAAACAAGCCCCCATCGAATGCAAAGTCGTTTTATATCGAAATCGAACATTTGAGTCATACTTCAACTTTAGGTGTTCCAGCTCGTAATATGAGATCGAAAAGTCTCAGTTTTATATAAATACGCAAGAATCATGCGATTCGAGCGGCCAATCAAGCCCCCATCGAATGCAAAGTCGCCTTAGATCGAAATCGAACAATAGCGTATTGTTTCGGCTGTAGGTGTTTCAGCTCCTAATATGAGATGAAAAAGCCTCAGTTTTACGTAAATACGCAAGATTCATGCGTTTTGAGCTGCCAAACAAGACCCCATCGAATGCAAAGTCGCTTTATATCGAAATCGAACAATAGCGTTTTGTTTCGGCTGTAGGTGTTCCAGCTCGTTATATGAGATCAGAAAGCCTTAGTTTTACGGAAATACGCAAGATTAATGCGTTTCGAGCTGCCAAACAAGACCCTATCGAATGCAAAGTCGCTTTAGGTTGGAATCGAACAATAGCGTTTTGCTTCGTCTGTAGGTGTTCCAGCTCGTAATATGAGATCAAAAAGCTTTAGTTTTACGTAAATACGCAAGATTCATGCGTTTCGAGCCACCAAACAAGCTCCCACCGAATGCAAAGTCGCTTTATTTCGAAATCGAACAATAGCGTATTGTTTCGGCTGTAGGTGTTTCAGCTACTAATATGAGATGAAAACGCCTCAGTTTTACGTAAATACGCAAGATTCATGCGTTTCGAGCCGCCAAACAAGACCCCATCAAATGCAAATTCCCTTCACATCGAAATCGAACTTTAGCGTTTTGTTTCGGCTGTAGGTGTTTCAGCTCGTTATATAAGATCAGAAAGCCTTAGTTTTACATAAATACGCAAGATTCATGCGTTTTGAGCTGCCAAACAAGACCCCATCGAATGCAAAGTCGCTTTATATCGAAATCGAACAATAGCGTTTTGTTTCGGCTGTAGGTGTTCCAGCTCATAATATGAGATGAAGAAGCTTTAGTTTTACGTAAATACGCAAGATTCATGCGTTTTGAGCCGCCAAACAAGCTCCCATCGAATGCAATGTCGCTTTATATCGAAATCAAACAATAGCGTTTTGTTTCGGCTGTAGGTGTTCCAGCTCGTAATATGAGATGAAAAAGCTTTAGTTTTACGTAAATACGCAAGATTCATGCGTTTCGAGCCGCCAAACAAGCTCACATCGAATGCAAATTCGTTTTATATCGAAATCGAACTTTAGCGTTTTGTTTCGGCTGTAGGTGTTCCAGCTCGTAATATGAGATGAAAAAGCTTTAGTTTTACGTAAATACGCAAGATTCATGCGTTTCGAGCTGCCAAACAAGCTCACATCGAATGCAAATTCGTTTTATATCGAAATCGAACTTTAGCGTTTTGTTTCGGCTGTAGGTGTTCCAGCTTGTTATATGAGATCAGAAAGCCTTAGTTTTACGTAAATACGCAAGATTCATGCGTTTTGAGCCGCCAAACAAGCTCCCATCGAATGCAAAGTCGCTTTATATCGAAATCGAACAATAGCGTATTGTTTCGGCTGTAGGTGTTTCAGCTCCTAATATGAGATGAAAAAGCCTCAGTTTCACGTAAATACGCAAGATTCATGCGTTTCGAGCTGCCAAACAAGCCCCCATCGAATGCAAAGTCGATTTATATCGAAATCGAACAATAGCGTTTTGTTTCGGCTGTAGGTGTTCCAGCTCGTAATATGGGATGAAAAAGCTTTAGTTTTACGTAAATATGCAAGATTCATGCGTTTTGAGCCGCCAAACAAGCTCCCATCGAATGCAAAGTCGCTTTATATCGAAATCGAACAATAGCGTTTTGTTTCGGCTGTAGGTGTTCCAGCTCGTAATATGAGATGAAAAAGCTTTAGTTTTACGTAAATACGCAAGATTCATGCGTTTTGAGCTGCCAAACAAGACCCCATCGAATGCAAAGTCGCTTTATATCGAAATCGAACAATAGCGTTTTGTTTCGGCTGTAGGCGTTCCAGCTCGTTATATGAGATCAGAAAGACTTAGTTTTACGGAAATACGCAAGATTAATGCGTTTCGAGCTGCCAAACAAGACCCTATCGAATGCAAAGTCGCTTTAGGTTGGAATCGAACAATAGCGTTTTGCTTCGTCTGTAGGTGTTCCAGCTCGTAATATGAGATCAAAAAGCTTTAGTTTTACGTAAATACGCAAGATTCATGCGTTTCGAGCCACCAAACAAGCTCCCACCGAATGCAAAGTCGCTTTATTTCGAAATCGAACAATAGCGTATTGTTTCGGCTGTAGGTGTTTCAGCTCCTAATATGAGATGAAAACACCTCAGTTTTACGTAAATACGCAAGATTCATGCGTTTCGAGCCGCCAAACAAGACCCCATCAAATGCAAATTCGCTTTATATCCAAATCGAACTTTAGCGTTTTGTTTCGGCTGTAGGTGTTTCAGCTCGTTATATGAGATCAGAAAGCCTTAGTTTTACATAAATACGCAAGATTCATGCGTTTCGAGGTGCCAAACAAGCCCCCATCGAATGCAAAGTCGCTTTATATCGAAATCGAACATTAGCGTTTTCCTTCGTCTGTAGGTGTTCCAGCTCGTAATATGAGATGAAAAAGCCAAACAAGACCCCATCGAATGCAAATTCGCTTTATATCGAAATCGAACTTTAGCGTTTTGTGTCGGCTGGAAGTGTTCCAGCTCGTTATATGCGATGAAAAAGCCTTAGTTTTATGTAAATACGCAAGATTCATGCGTTTCGAGCTGCCAAACAAGCCCCCATCGAATGCAAAGTCGCTTTATATCGAAATCGAACAATAGCGTTTTGTTTCGGCTGTAGGTGTTCCAGCTCGTTATATGAGATCAGAAAGCCTTAGTTTTACATAAATACGCAAGATTCATGCGTTTCGAGCTGCCAAACAAGCCCCCATCGAATGCAAAGTCGTTTTATATCGAAATCGAACATTTGAGTCATACTTCAACTTTAGGTGTTCCAGCTCGTAATATGAGATCGAAAAGTCTCAGTTTTATATAAATACGCAAGAATCATGCGATTCGAGCGGCCAATCAAGCCCCCATCGAATGCAAAGTCGCCTTAGATCGAAATCGAACATTAGCGTTTTGCTTCGACTGTAGGTGTTCCAGCTTGTTATATGAGATCAGAAAGCCATAGTTTTACATAAATATGCAAGATTCATGCGTTTTGAGCCGCCAAACAAGCTCCCATCGAATGCAAAGTCGCTTCATATCGAAATCGAACAATAGCGTATTGTTTCGGCTGTAGGTGTTCCAGCTCGTTATATGAGATCAGAAAGCCTTAGTTTTACATAAATACGCAAGATTCATGCGTTTCGAGCTGCCAAACAAGCCCCCATCGAATGCAAAGTCGTTTTATATCGAAATCGAACATTTGAGTCATACTTCAACTTTAGGTGTTCCAGCTCGTAATATGAGATCGAAAAGTCTCAGTTTTATATAAATACGCAAGAATCATGCGATTCGAGCGGCCAATCAAGTCCCCATCGAATGCAAAGTCGCCTTAGATCGAAATCGAACATTAGCGTTTTGCTTCGACTGTAGGTGTTCCAGCTTGTTATATGAGATCAGAAAGCCATAGTTTTACATAAATATGCAAGATTCATGCGTTTCGAGCCGCCAAACAAGCTCCCATCGAATGCAAAGTCGCTTTAGGTTGGAATCGAACATTAGCGTTTTGCTTCGTCTGTAGGTGTTCCAGCTCGTAATATGAGATGAAAAAGCTTTAGTTTTACGTAAATACGCAAGATTCATGCGTTTCGAGCCGCCAAACAAGCTCCCATCGAATGCAAATTCGTTTTATATCGAAATCGAACTTTAGCGTTTTGTTTCGGCTGTAGGTGTTCAAGCTTGTTATATGAGATCAGAAAGCCTTAGTTTTACATAAATACGCAAGATTCATGCGTTTCGAGCTGCGAAACAAGCCCCCATCGAATGCAAAGTCGCTTTATATCGAAATCGAACATTTGAGTATTACTTCAACTTTAGGTGTTCCAGCTCGTAATATGAGATCGAAAAGTCTCAGTTTTATATAAATACGCAAGAATCATGCGATTCGAGCGGCCAATCAAGCCCCCATCGAATGCAAAGTCGCCTTAGATCGAAATCGAACATTAGCGTTTTGCTTCGACTGTAGGTGTTCCAGCTTGTTATATGAGATCAGAAAGCCATAGTTTTACATAAATATGCAAGATTCATGCGTTTTGAGCCGCCAAACAAGCTCCCATCGAATGCAAAGTCGCTTTAGGTTGGAATCGAACATTAGCGTTTTGCTTCGTCTGTAGGTGTTCCAGCACGTAATATGAGATGAAAAAGCTTTAGTTTCACGTAAATACGCAAGATTCATGCGTTTCGAGCCGCCAAACAAGCTCCCATCGAATGCAAATTCGTTTTATATCGAAATCGAACTTTAGCGTTTTGTTTCGGCTATAGGTGTTCCAGCTTGTTATATGAGATCAGAAAGCCTTAGTTTTACATAAATACGCAAGATTCATGCGTTTTGAGCCGCCAAACAAGCTCCCATCGAATGCAAAGTCGCTTCATATCGAAATCGAACAATAGCGTATTGTTTCGGCTGTAGGTGTTCCAGCTCGTAATATGAGATGAAAAAGCTTTAGTTTTACGTGAATACGCAAGATTCATGCGTTTTGAGCTGCCAAACAAGACCCCATCAAATGCAAATTCGCTTTATATCGAAATCGAACTTTAGCGTTTTGTGTCGGCTGTAGGTGTTCCAGCTCGTTATATGCGATGAAAAAGCCTTAGTTTTACGTAAATACGCAAGATTCATGCGTTTCGAGCCGCCAAACAAGCTCCCATCGAATGCAAATTCGCTTTATATCCAAATCGAACTTTAGCGTTTTGTTTCGGCTGTAGGTGTTTCAGCTCGTTATATGAGATCAGAAAGCCTTAGTTTTACATAAATACGCAAGATTCATGCGTTTCGAGCTGCCAAAGAAGCCCCCATCGAATGCAAAGTCGCTTTATATCGAAATCGAACATTAGCGTTTTGCTTCGACTGTAGGTGTTCCAGCTTGTTATATGAGATCAGAAAGCCATAGTTTTACATAAATACGCAAGATTCATGCGTTTCGAGCCGCCAAACAAGCTCCCATCGAATGCAATGTCGCTTTATATCGAAATCAAACATTAGCGTTTTGCTTCGTCTGTAGGTGTTCCAGCTCGTAATATGAGATGAAAAAGCTTTAGTTTTACGTAAATACGCAAGATTCATGCGTTTCGAGCCGCCAAACAAGCTCCCATCGAATGCAAATTCGTTTTATATCGAAATCGAACTTTAGCGTTTTGATTCGGCTGTAGGTGTTCCAGCTTGTTATATGAGATCAGAAAGCCTTAGTTTTACATAAATACGCAAGATTCATGCGTTTTGAGCCGCCAAACAAGCTCCCATCGAATGCAATGTCGCTTTATATCGAAATCAAACATTAGCGTTTTGCTTCGTCTGTAGGTGTTCCAGCTCGTAATATGAGATGAAAAAGCTTTAGTTTTACGTAAATACGCAAGATTCATGCGTTTCGAGCCGCCAAACAAGCTCCCATCGAATGCAAATTCGTTTTATATCGAAATCGAACTTTAGCGTTTTGTTTCGGCTGTAGGTGTTCCAGCTTGTTATATGAGATCAGAAAGCCTTAGTTTTACATAAATACGCAAGATTCATGCGTTTTGAGCCGCCAAACAAGCTCCCATCGAATGCAAAGTCGCTTCATATCGAAATCGAACAATAGCGTATTGTTTCGGCTGTAGGTGTTCCAGCTCGTAATATGAGATGAAAAAGCTTTAGTTTTACGTAAATACGCAAGATTCATGCATTTTGAGCTGCCAAACAAGACCCCATCGAATGCAAATTCGCTTTATATCGAAATCGAACTTTAGCGTTTTGTGTCGGCTGTAGGTGTTCCAGTTCGTTATATGTGATGAAAAAGCCTTAGTTTTACGTAAATACGCAAGATTCATGCGTTTCGAGCTGCCAAACAAGCTCCCATCGAATGCAAAGTCGCTTTAGGTTGGAATCGAACATTAGCGTTTTGCTTCGTCTGTAGGTGTTCCAGCTCGTAATATGAGATAAAAAAGCCTTAGTTTTACGTAAATACGCAAGATTCATGCGTTTTGAGCTGCCAAACAAGACCCCATCGAATGCAAAGTCGCTTTATATCGAAATCGAACAATAGCGTTTTGTTTCGGCTGTAGGCGTTCCAGCTCGTTATATGAGATCAGAAAGACTTAGTTTTACGGAAATACGCAAGATTAATGCGTTTCGAGCTGCCAAACAAGACCCTATCGAATGCAAAGTCGCTTTAGGTTGGAATCGAACAATAGCGTTTTGCTTCGTCTGTAGGTGTTCCAGCTCGTAATATGAGATCAAAAAGCTTTAGTTTTACGTAAATACGCAAGATTCATGCGTTTCGAGCCACCAAACAAGCTCCCACCGAATGCAAAGTCGCTTTATTTCGAAATCGAACAATAGCGTATTGTTTCGGCTGTAGGTGTTTCAGCTCCTAATATGAGATGAAAACACCTCAGTTTTACGTAAATACGCAAGATTCATGCGTTTCGAGCCGCCAAACAAGACCCCATCAAATGCAAATTCGCTTTATATCCAAATCGAACTTTAGCGTTTTGTTTCGGCTGTAGGTGTTTCAGCTCGTTATATGAGATCAGAAAGCCTTAGTTTTACATAAATACGCAAGATTCATGCGTTTCGAGCTGCCAAACAAGCCCCCATCGAATGCAAAGTCGCTTTATATCGAAATCGAACATTAGCGTTTTCCTTCGTCTGTAGGTGTTCCAGCTCGTAATATGAGATGAAAAAGCCAAACAAGACCCCATCGAATGCAAATTCGCTTTATATCGAAATCGAACTTTAGCGTTTTGTGTCGGCTGGAAGTGTTCCAGCTCGTTATATGCGATGAAAAAGCCTTAGTTTTATGTAAATACGCAAGATTCATGCGTTTCGAGCTGCCAAACAAGCCCCCATCGAATGCAAAGTCGCTTTATATCGAAATCGAACAATAGCGTTTTGTTTCGGCTGTAGGTGTTCCAGCTCGTTATATGAGATCAGAAAGCCTTAGTTTTACATAAATACGCAAGATTCATGCGTTTCGAGCTGCCAAACAAGCCCCCATCGAATGCAAAGTCGTTTTATATCGAAATCGAACATTTGAGTCATACTTCAACTTTAGGTGTTCCAGCTCGTAATATGAGATCGAAAAGTCTCAGTTTTATATAAATACGCAAGAATCATGCGATTCGAGCGGCCAATCAAGCCCCCATCGAATGCAAAGTCGCCTTAGATCGAAATCGAACATTAGCGTTTTGCTTCGACTGTAGGTGTTCCAGCTTGTTATATGAGATCAGAAAGCCATAGTTTTACATAAATATGCAAGATTCATGCGTTTTGAGCCGCCAAACAAGCTCCCATCGAATGCAAAGTCGCTGCATATCGAAATCGAACAATAGCGTATTGTTTCGGCTGTAGGTGTTCCAGCTCGTAATATGAGATGAAAAAGCCAAACAAGACCCCATCGAATGCAAATTCGCATTATATCGAAATCGAACTTTAGCGTTTTGTGTCGGCTGTAGGTGTTCCAGCTCGTTATATGCGATGAAAAAGCCTTAGTTTTACGTAAATACGCAAGATTCATGTGTTTCGAGCCGCCAAACAAGCTCCCATCGAATGCAAAGTCGCTTTAGGTTGGAATCGAACATTAGCGTTTTGCTTCGTCTGTAGGTGTTCCAGCTCGTAATATGAGATGAAAAAGCCTTAGTTTTACGTAAATACGCAAGATTCATGCGTTTCGAGCCGCCAAACAAGCTCCCATCGAATGCAAATTCGCTTTATATCCAAATCGAACTTTAGCGTTTTGTTTCGGCTGTAGGTGTTTCAGCTCGTTATATGAGATCAGAAAGCCTTAGTTTTACATAAATACGCAAGATTCATGCGTTTCGAGCTGCCAAACAAGCCCCCATCGAATGCAAAGTCGCTTTATATCGAAATCGAACTTTAGCGTTTTGTGTCGGCTGTAGGTGTTCCAGCTCGTTATATGCGATGAAAAAGCCTTAGTTTTACATAAATACGTAAGATTCTAGCGTTTCGAGCTGCCAAACAAGCCCCCATCGAATGCAAAGTCGTTTTATATCGAAATCGAACTTTAGCGTTTTGTTTCGGCTGTAGGTGTTCCAGCTTGTTATATGAGATCAGAAAGCCTTAGTTTTACATAAATACGCAAGATTCATGCGTTTTGCGCCGCCAATCAAGCTCCCATCGAATGCAAAGTCGCTTCATATCGAAATCGAACAATAGCGTATTGTTTCGGCTGTAGGTGTTTCAGCTCCTAATATGAGATGAAAACGCCTCAGTTTTACGTAAATACGCAAGATTCATGCGTTTCGAGCCGCCAAACAAGACCCCATCAAATGCAAATTCGCTTTATATCGAAATCGAACATTAGCGTTTTCTTTCGTCTGTAGGTGTTCCAGCTCGTAATATGAGATGAAAAAGCCAAACAAGACCCCATCGAATGCAAATTCGCTTTATATCGAAATCGCACTTTAGCGTTTTGTGTCGGCTGTAAGTGTTCCAGTTCGTTATATGCGATGAAAAAGCCTTAGTTTTATGTAAATACGCAAGATTCATGCGTTTCGAGCCGCCAAACAAGCTCCCATCGAATGCAAAGTCGCTTTAGGTTGGAATCGAACATTAGCGTTTTGTTTCGGCTGTAGGTGTTTCAGCTCGTTATATGAGATCAGAAAGCCTTAGTTTTACATAGATACGCAAGATTCATGCGTTTCGAGCTGCCAAACAAGCCCCCATCGAATGCAAAGTCGCTTTATATCGAAATCGAACAATAGCGTTTTGTTTCGGCTGTAGGTGTTCCAGCTCGTTATATGAGATCAGAAAGCCTTAGTTTTACGGAAATACGCAAGATTAATGCGTTTCGAGCTGCCAAACAAGACCCTATCGAATGCAAAGTCGCTTTATATCGAAATCGAACAATAGCGTTTTGTTTCGGCTGTAGGTGTTCCAGCTCGTAATATGAGATAAAAAAGCCTTAGTTTTACGTAAGTACGCAAGATTCATGCGTTTTGAGCTGCCAAACAAGACCCCATCGAATGCAAAGTCGCTTTATATCGAAATCGAACAATAGCGTTTTGTGTCGGCTGTAGGTGTTCCAGCTCGTAATATGAGATGAAAAAGCTTTAGTTTTACGTAAATACGCAAGATTCATGCGTTTCGAGCCACAAAACAAGCTCCCACCGAATGCAAAGTCGCTTTATTTCGAAATCGAACAATAGCGTATTGTTTCGGCTGTAGGTGTTTCAGCTCCTAATATCAGATGAAAAAGCCTCAGTTTTACGTAAATACGCAAGATTCATGCGTTTTGAGCTGCCAAACAAGACCCCATCGAATGCAAAGTCGCTTTATATCGAAATCGAACAATAGCGTTTTGTTTCGGCTGTAGGTGTTCCAGCTCGTAATATGAGATGAAAAAGCTTTAGTTTTATGTAAATACGCAAGATTCATGCGTTTCGAGCCACAAAACAAGCTCCCACCGAATGCAAAGTCGCTTTATTTCGAAATCGAACAATAGCGTATTGTTTCGGCTGTAGGTGTTTCAGCTCCTAATGTGAGATGAAAAAGCCTCAGTTTTACGTAAATACGCACGATTCATGCGTTTTGAGCTGCCAAACAAGACCCCATCGAATGCAAAGTCGCTTTATATCGAAATCGAACAATAGCGTTTTGTTTCGGCTGTAGGTGTTCCAGCTCGTTATATGAGATCAGAAAGCCTTAGTTTTACGGAAATACGCAAGATTAATGCGTTTCGAGCTGCCAAACAAGACCCTATCGAATGCAAAGTCGCTTTAGGTTGGAATCGAACAATAGCGTTTTGCTTCGTCTGTAGGTGTTCCAGCTCGTAATATGAGATCAAAAAGCTTTAGTTTTACGTAAATACGCAAGATTCATGCGTTTCGAGCCACCAAACAAGCTCCCACCGAATGCAAAGTCGCTTTATTTCGAAATCGAACAATAGCGTATTGTTTCGGCTGTAGGTGTTTCAGCTCCTAATATGAGATGAAAACGCCTCAGTTTTACGTAAATACGCAAGATTCATGCGTTTCGAGCCGCCAAACAAGACCCCATCAAATGCAAATTCCCTTCACATCGAAATCGAACTTTAGCGTTTTGTTTCGGCTGTAGGTGTTTCAGCTCGTTATATAAGATCAGAAAGCCTTAGTTTTACATAAATACGCAAGATTCATGCGTTTTGAGCTGCCAAACAAGACCCCATCGAATGCAAAGTCGCTTTATATCGAAATCGAACAATAGCGTTTTGTTTCGGCTGTAGGTGTTCCAGCTCATAATATGAGATGAAGAAGCTTTAGTTTTACGTAAATACGCAAGATTCATGCGTTTTGAGCCGCCAAACAAGCTCCCATCGAATGCAAATTCGTTTTATATCGAAATCGAACTTTAGCGTTTTGTTTCGGCTGTAGGTGTTCAAGCTTGTTATATGAGATCAGAAAGCCTTAGTTTTACATAAATACGCAAGATTCATGCGTTTCGAGCTGCCAAACAAGCCCCCATCGAATGCAAAGTCGCTTTATATCGAAATCGAACATTTGAGTATTACTTCAACTTTAGGTGTTCCAGCTCGTAATATGAGATCGAAAAGTCTCAGTTTTATATAAATACGCAAGAATCATGCGATTCGAGCGGCCAATCAAGCCCCCATCGAATGCAAAGTCGCCTTAGATCGAAATCGAACATTAGCGTTTTGCTTCGACTGTAGGTGTTCCAGCTTGTTATATGAGATCAGAAAGCCATAGTTTTACATAAATATGCAAGATTCATGCGTTTTGAGCCGCCAAACAAGCTCCCATCGAATGCAAAGTCGCTTTAGGTTGGAATCGAACATTAGCGTTTTGCTTCGTCTGTAGGTGTTCCAGCTCGTAATATGAGATGAAAAAGCTTTAGTTTCACGTAAATACGCAAGATTCATGCGTTTCGAGCCGCCAAACAAGCTCCCATCGAATGCAAATTCGTTTTATATCGAAATCGAACTTTAGCGTTTTGTTTCGGCTGTAGGTGTTCCAGCTTGTTATATGAGATCAGAAAGCCTTAGTTTTACATAAATACGCAAGATTCATGCGTTTTGAGCCGCCAAACAAGCTCCCATCGAATGCAAAGTCGCTTCATATCGAAATCGAACAATAGCGTATTGTTTCGGCTGTAGGTGTTCCAGCTCGTAATATGAGATGAAAAAGCTTTAGTTTTACGTGAATACGCAAGATTCATGCGTTTTGAGCTGCCAAACAAGACCCCATCAAATGCAAATTCGCTTTATATCGAAATCGAACTTTAGCGTTTTGTGTCGGCTGTAGGTGTTCCAGCTCGTTATATGCGATGAAAAAGCCTTAGTTTTACGTAAATACGCAAGATTCATGCGTTTCGAGCCGCCAAACAAGCTCCCATCGAATGCAAATTCGCTTTATATCCAAATCGAACTTTAGCGTTTTGTTTCGGCTGTAGGTGTTTCAGCTCGTTATATGAGATCAGAAAGCCTTAGTTTTACATAAATACGCAAGATTCATGCGTTTCGAGCTGCCAAACAAGCCCCCATCGAATGCAAAGTCGCTTTATATCGAAATCGAACTTTAGCGTTTTGTGTCGGCTGTAGGTGTTCCAGCTCGTTATATGCGATGAAAAAGCCTTAGTTTTACATAAATACGTAAGATTCTAGCGTTTCGAGCTGCCAAACAAGCCCCCATCGAATGCAAAGTCGTTTTATATCGAAATCGAACTTTAGCGTTTTGTTTCGGCTGTAGGTGTTCCAGCTTGTTATATGAGATCAGAAAGCCTTAGTTTTACATAAATACGCAAGATTCATGCGTTTTGCGCCGCCAAACAAGCTCCCATCGAATGCAAAGTCGCTTCATATCGAAATCGAACAATAGCGTATTGTTTCGGCTGTAGGTGTTTCAGCTCCTAATATGAGATGAAAACGCCTCAGTTTTACGTAAATACGCAAGATTCATGCGTTTCGAGCCGCCAAACAAGACCCCATCAAATGCAAATTCGCTTTATATCGAAATCGAACATTAGCGTTTTCTTTCGTCTGTAGGTGTTCCAGCTCGTAATATGAGATGAAAAAGCCAAACAAGACCCCATCGAATGCAAATTCGCTTTATATCGAAATCGCACTTTAGCGTTTTGTGTCGGCTGTAAGTGTTCCAGTTCGTTATATGCGATGAAAAAGCCTTAGTTTTATGTAAATACGCAAGATTCATGCGTTTCGAGCCGCCAAACAAGCTCCCATCGAATGCAAAGTCGCTTTAGGTTGGAATCGAACATTAGCGTTTTGTTTCGGCTGTAGGTGTTTCAGCTCGTTATATGAGATCAGAAAGCCTTAGTTTTACATAGATACGCAAGATTCATGCGTTTCGAGCTGCCAAACAAGCCCCCATCGAATGCAAAGTCGCTTTATATCGAAATCGAACAATAGCGTTTTGTTTCGGCTGTAGGTGTTCCAGCTCGTTATATGAGATCAGAAAGCCTTAGTTTTACGGAAATACGCAAGATTAATGCGTTTCGAGCTGCCAAACAAGACCCTATCGAATGCAAAGTCGCTTTATATCGAAATCGAACAATAGCGTTTTGTGTCGGCTGTAGGTGTTCCAGCTCGTAATATGAGATGAAAAAGCTTTAGTTTTACGTAAATACGCAAGATTCATGCGTTTCGAGCCACAAAACAAGCTCCCACCGAATGCAAAGTCGCTTTATTTCGAAATCGAACAATAGCGTATTGTTTCGGCTGTAGGTGTTTCAGCTCCTAATATGAGATGAAAAAGCCTCAGTTTTACGTAAATACGCAAGATTCATGCGTTTTGAGCTGCCAAACAAGACCCCATCGAATGCAAAGTCGCTTTATATCGAAATCGAACAATAGCGTTTTGTTTCGGCTGTAGGTGTTCCAGCTCGTAATATGAGATGAAAAAGCTTTAGTTTTACGTAAATACGCAAGATTCATGCGTTTCGAGCCACAAAACAAGCTCCCACCGAATGCAAAGTCGCTTTATTTCGAAATCGAACAATAGCGTATTGTTTCGGCTGTAGGTGTTTCAGCTCCTAATATGAGATGAAAAAGCCTCAGTTTTACGTAAATACGCAAGATTCATGCGTTTTGAGCTGCCAAACAAGACCCCATCGAATGCAAAGTCGCTTTATATCGAAATCGAACAATAGCGTTTTGTTTCGGCTGTAGGTGTTCCAGCTCGTTATATGAGATCAGAAAGCCTTAGTTTTACGGAAATACGCAAGATTAATGCGTTTCGAGCTGCCAAACAAGACCCTATCGAATGCAAAGTCGCTTTAGGTTGGAATCGAACAATAGCGTTTTGCTTCGTCTGTAGGTGTTCCAGCTCGTAATATGAGATCAAAAAGCTTTAGTTTTACGTAAATACGCAAGATTCATGCGTTTCGAGCCACCAAACAAGCTCCCACCGAATGCAAAGTCGCTTTATTTCGAAATCGAACAATAGCGTATTGTTTCGGCTGTAGGTGTTTCAGCTCATAATATGAGATGAAGAAGCTTTAGTTTTACGTAAATACGCAAGATTCATGCGTTTTGAGCCGCCAAACAAGCTCCCATCGAATGCAATGTCGCTTTATATCGAAATCAAACAATAGCGTTTTGTTTCGGCTGTAGGTGTTCCAGCTCGTAATATGAGATGAAAAAGCTTTAGTTTTACGTAAATACGCAAGATTCATGCGTTTCGAGCCGCCAAACAAGCTCACATCGAATGCAATGTCGCTTTATATCGAAATCAAACAATAGCGTTTTGTTTCGGCTGTAGGTGTTCCAGCTCGTAATATGAGATGAAAAAGCTTTAGTTTTACGTAAATACGCAAGATTCATGCGTTTCGAGCCGCCAAACAAGCTCACATCGAATGCAAATTCGCTTTATATCGAAATCGAACTTTAGCGTTTTGTGTCGGCTGTAAGTATTCCAGCTCGTTATATGCGATGAAAAAGCCTTAGTTTTATGTAAATACGCAAGATTCATGCGTTTCGAGCTGCCAAACAAGCCCCCATCGAATGCAAAGTCGCTTTATATCGAAATCGAACAATAGCGTTTTGTTTCGGCTGTAGGTGTTCCAGCTCGTTATATGAGATCAGAAAGCCTTAGTTTTACATAAATACGCAAGATTCATGCGTTTCGAGCTGCCAAACAAGCCCCCATCGAATGCAAAGTCGTTTTATATCGAAATCGAACATTTGAGTCATACTTCAACTTTAGGTGTTCCAGCTCGTAATATGAGATCGAAAAGTCTCAGTTTTATATAAATACGCAAGAATCATGCGATTCGAGCGGCCAATCAAGCCCCCATCGAATGCAAAGTCGCCTTAGATCGAAATCGAACAATAGCGTATTGTTTCGGCTGTAGGTGTTTCAGCTCCTAATATGAGATGAAAAAGCCTCAGTTTTACGTAAATACGCAAGATTCATGCGTTTTGAGCTGCCAAACAAGACCCCATCGAATGCAAAGTCGCTTTATATCGAAATCGAACAATAGCGTTTTGTTTCGGCTGTAGGTGTTCCAGCTCGTTATATGAGATCAGAAAGCCTTAGTTTTACGGAAATACGCAAGATTAATGCGTTTCGAGCTGCCAAACAAGACCCTATCGAATGCAAAGTCGCTTTAGGTTGGAATCGAACAATAGCGTTTTGCTTCGTCTGTAGGTGTTCCAGCTCGTAATATGAGATCAAAAAGCTTTAGTTTTACGTAAATACGCAAGATTCATGCGTTTCGAGCCACCAAACAAGCTCCCACCGAATGCAAAGTCGCTTTATTTCGAAATCGAACAATAGCGTATTGTTTCGGCTGTAGGTGTTTCAGCTACTAATATGAGATGAAAACGCCTCAGTTTTACGTAAATACGCAAGATTCATGCGTTTCGAGCCGCCAAACAAGACCCCATCAAATGCAAATTCCCTTCACATCGAAATCGAACTTTAGCGTTTTGTTTCGGCTGTAGGTGTTTCAGCTCGTTATATAAGATCAGAAAGCCTTAGTTTTACATAAATACGCAAGATTCATGCGTTTTGAGCTGCCAAACAAGACCCCATCGAATGCAAAGTCGCTTTATATCGAAATCGAACAATAGCGTTTTGTTTCGGCTGTAGGTGTTCCAGCTCATAATATGAGATGAAGAAGCTTTAGTTTTACGTAAATACGCAAGATTCATGCGTTTTGAGCCGCCAAACAAGCTCCCATCGAATGCAATGTCGCTTTATATCGAAATCAAACAATAGCGTTTTGTTTCGGCTGTAGGTGTTCCAGCTCGTAATATGAGATGAAAAAGCTTTAGTTTTACGTAAATACGCAAGATTCATGCGTTTCGAGCCGCCAAACAAGCTCACATCGAATGCAAATTCGTTTTATATCGAAATCGAACTTTAGCGTTTTGTTTCGGCTGTAGGTGTTCCAGCTCGTAATATGAGATGAAAAAGCTTTAGTTTTACGTAAATACGCAAGATTCATGCGTTTCGAGCTGCCAAACAAGCTCACATCGAATGCAAATTCGTTTTATATCGAAATCGAACTTTAGCGTTTTGTTTCGGCTGTAGGTGTTCCAGCTTGTTATATGAGATCAGAAAGCCTTAGTTTTACGTAAATACGCAAGATTCATGCGTTTTGAGCCGCCAAACAAGCTCCCATCGAATGCAAAGTCGCTTTATATCGAAATCGAACAATAGCGTATTGTTTCGGCTGTAGGTGTTTCAGCTCCTAATATGAGATGAAAAAGCCTCAGTTTCACGTAAATACGCAAGATTCATGCGTTTCGAGCTGCCAAACAAGCCCCCATCGAATGCAAAGTCGATTTATATCGAAATCGAACAATAGCGTTTTGTTTCGGCTGTAGGTGTTCCAGCTCGTAATATGGGATGAAAAAGCTTTAGTTTTACGTAAATATGCAAGATTCATGCGTTTTGAGCCGCCAAACAAGCTCCCATCGAATGCAAAGTCGCTTTATATCGAAATCGAACAATAGCGTTTTGTTTCGGCTGTAGGTGTTCCAGCTCGTAATATGAGATGAAAAAGCTTTAGTTTTACGTAAATACGCAAGATTCATGCGTTTTGAGCCGCCAAACAAGCTCCCATCGAATGCAAATTCGCTTTATAGCGAAATCAAACTTCAGCGTTTTGTGTCGGCTGTAGGTGTTCCAGCTCGTTATATGAGATCAGAAAGCCTTAGTTTTACGTAAATACGCAAGATTAATGCGTTTCGAGCTGCCAAACAAGAACCTATCGAATGCAAAGTCGCTTTAGGTTGGAATCGAACAATAGCGTTTTGCTTCGTCTGTAGGTGTTCCAGCTCGTAATATGAGATGAAAAAGCTTTAGTTTTACGTAAATACGCAAGATTCATGCGTTTCGAGCCACAAAACAAGCTCCCACCGAATGCAAAGTCGCTTTATTTCGAAATCGAACAATAGCGTATTGTTTCGGCTGTAGGTGTTTCAGCTCCTAATATGAGATGAAAAAGCCTCAGTTTTACGTTGTAACAGGAGCAAACTTCCCTACAATATTTTCTCCGAATTCGTGCACCTCCTGTAGAGGAATGGGCGCTCAAACGGAGGGATTCGTGTGCTCGAGTGTCCAGGAATTATGGGGTGGCGTATCAGAGACGGTTTTTATGTGGGAATAATAATTTTATTCGTAACAAGACAGGTTTTCATGGATTGCAGATTTTCCAGTTCTTGAATGACCTCTTTTTATTTGTTCGTGTTGCAATAATTATTTTATTGTTAACCAATTTGATTGACACAACGCTTATTCTTTTATTCTTATCTGGTTACCCTTTTTCTGACTACTTTAAGTGCTTGAGGTGGAACGGGTTATCGATCTGCTTTATTTTCGTACGTTGACCGTTATCCGGTTAAATTACCGCCGTCACATGCGAACGCCCGATGATTTCGGGTCGGCGGCTCGATAGCTCGTGTTCCCAAGATGGCCGCCGCTCGCGGCTGGCTGCGCCGTGACGTCACGGGGCCGCGTCGGCTGTGACAGCTCGCTCACCTCGCGACTTGCAATTGGTGTTTATTTATTTACTAGCCGATTTTACCTGGATTTGCCGACATAGGTAAATGCAGGGGACGTGAATGAAGCCCTGTGGGTGGTTTTTTCGGGTCCTCGGCGTTGTAAATTTTGCTCACCCGTCACTTCGGCTTTTCTGACCGGTCACTTTGGTCACCTTACCGCTTCGCGCCAATCGTTGCACCGAAGTATAATTTCGAACTCGGCACGCAATTTCGACGTGTCCTGAATTTTTGCGAGTCCGTGTCGCGATTTTGTAACGAGTCCTCGGCACTAATATTACTAGTCCTGCGTGGCTAATTTTTGTAAGTCCACGTTCACCCTTTTTCTGAGCCCGAGGTTAGCCCGGAGACGTACAAGTCCGGTTTCGGCACGAATTTCGTAAGTCCCCTCGGCACAAAATTCTTATAAGTCTGAATATTTTTATAAGTCCGATTTTTGCGCGAATCTTATAAGTCCCGTTCTTGCCCGAATTTTATAAGTCCAATTCAGCACCGGAATTTATAGGTCCGAATCTGCACAGAATTTTATAAGTCCAATTCGGCACAGAATTTTATAAGTCCACAGTTGCACAAAATTTTATAAGTCCTTTTTGGCACTGTTTCACTTTAGTCACTTTTATTCTCGTTTCGCACTTTTACTTTTTACTTTCACTTTTCACTATAAGTCCTTGAAGAGCTGGTGTAGACCCGGTGAGATGATTGACTGATTTCCGGTCGATTTCGTGCCTTTTTATATGCTAATTTTTGCCTCCCACTCGCGAAAATTGCATCGTTTTGGCGGACTCGCGCACGCGTATTTCGTTCTTGGTGTTTAATTTTTCTATTGGTCCTTCAAGGTTCTTCTCCCTTGTTCTCCAATTACCGGTGGGTTCTCCAGTGACGTCATTGCCCTTCTCGGCTTATCTCTAATCGGATGCCTTTCTTGGTAGCGGTGGCGTCATTTTTGTCCAATCACCTGTTCCTTTTTTCCCTCGCTTTTTCACCCCGGTTGGCCTTGATCGATATGGTCTCTGGTTTCCTTTCCGCGGCGCGGTGTGGCGCTTGCGGGGTGTGGTTGAGTTCTCTGGGCGTGCGTGGCTTCGGTATCGATTTGGGTCGGCCTGGATCCCGTCCGATGGCGCCACTTGGCCTCTTTGCGTGCCTCGGCGGCGTCGTGAGCTTCTCCTTACCGGCTGCCTCGCCTCGGCGGCGTGCGCGGGGTTAGACGGGGGGGGGGGCGTTGCAACGTAAATACGCAAGATTCATGCGTTTCGAGCCGCCAAACAAGCTCCCATCGAATGCAATGTCGCTTTATATCGAAATCAAACAATAGCGTTTTGTTTCGGCTGTAGGTGTTCCAGCTCGTAATATGAGATGAAAAAGCTTTAGTTTTACGTAAATATGCAAGATTCATGCGTTTTGAGCCGCCAAACAAGCTCCCATCGAATGCAAAGTCGCTTTATATCGAAATCGAACAATAGCGTATTGTTTCGGCTGTAGGTGTTCCAGCTCGTTATATGAGATCAGAAAGCCTTAGTTTTACGTAAATACGCAAGATTCATGCGTTTTGAGCTGCCAAACAAGACCCCATCGAATGCAAATTCGCTTTATATCGAAATCGAACAATTGCGTTTTGTTTCGGCTGTAGGTGTTCCAGCTCGTTATATGCGATGAAAAAGCCTTAGTTTTACGTGAATATGCAAGACTCATGCGTTTGGAGCTGCCAAACAAGACTCCATCAAATGCAAATTCGCTTTATATCGAAATCGAACTTTAGCGTTTTGTTTCGGCTTTAGGTGTTTCAGCTCGTTATATAAGATCAGAAAGCCTTAGTTTTACATAAATACGCAAGGTTCATGAGTTTTGAGCTGCCAAACAAGACCCCATCGAATGCAAATTCGCTTTATATCGAAATCGAACTTTAGCGTTTTGTGTCGGCTGTAGGTGTTCCAGCTCGTTATATGCGATGAAAAAGCCTTAGTTTTACGTAAATACGCAAGATTCATGCGTTTCGAGCCGCCAAACAAGCTCCCATCGAATGCAAAGTCGCTTTAGGTTGGAATCGAACATTAGCGTTTTGCTTCGTCTGTAGGTGTTCCAGCTCGTAATATGAGATGAAAAAGCTTTAGTTTTACGTAAATACGCAAGATTCATGCGTTTCGAGCCGCCAAACAAGCTCCCATCGAATGCAATGTCGCTTTATATCGAAATCAAACAATAGCGTTTTGTTTCGGCTGTAGGTGTTCCAGCTCGTAATATGAGATGAAAAAGCTTTAGTTTTACGTAAATACGCAAGATTCATGCGTTTTGAGCCGCCAAACAAGCTCCCATCGAATGCAAAGTCGCTTTATATCTAAATCGAACAATAGCGTTTTGTTTCGGCTGTAGGTGTTCCAGCTCGTAATATGGGATGAAAAAGCTTTAGTTTTACGTAAATATGCAAGATTCATGCGTTTTGAGCCGCCCAACAAGCTCCCATCGAATGCAAAGTCGCTTTATATCGAAATCGAACAATAGCGTATTGTTTCGGCTGTAGGTGTTCCAGCCCGTAATATGAGATGAAAAAGCCTCAGTTTTACGTAAATACGCAAGACTCATGTGTTTCGTGCTGCCAAACAAGACCCCATCGAATGCAAATTCGCTTTATATCGAAATCGAACAATTGCGTTTTGTTTCGGCTGTAGGTGTTCCAGCTCGTTATATGAGATCAGAAAGCCTTAGTTTTACGTAAATACGCAAGATTCATGCGTTTTGAGCTGCCAAACAAGACCCCATCGAATGCAAATTCGCTTTATATCGAAATCGAACTTTAGCGTTTTGTGTCGGCTGTAGGTGTTCCAGCTCGTTATATGCGATGAAAAAGCCTTAGTTTTACGTAAATACGCAAGATTCATGCGTTTCGAGCCGCCAAACAAGCTCCCATCGAATGCAAAGTCGCTTTAGGTTGGAATCGAACATTAGAATTTTGCTTCGTCTGTAGGTGTTCCAGCTCGTAATATGAGATGAAAAAGCTTTAGTTTTACGTAAATACGCAAGATTCATGCGTTTCGAGCCACCAAACAAGCTCCCATCGAATGCAAATTCGTTTTATATCGAAATCGAACTTTAGCGTTTTGTTTCGGCTGTCGGTGTTCCAGCTCGTAATGTGAAATGAAAAAGCTTTAGTTTTACGTAAATACGCAAGATTCATGCGTTTCGAGCCGCCAAACAAGCTCCCATCGAATGCAAATTCGTTTTATATCGAAATCGAACTTTAGCGTTTTGTTTCGGCTGTAGGTGTTCAAGCTTGTTATATGAGATCAGAAAGCCTTAGTTTTACATAAATACGCAAGATTCATGCGTTTCGAGCTGCCAAACAAGCCCCCATCGAATGCAAAGTCGCTTTATATCGAAATCGAACATTTGAGTATTACTTCAACTTTAGGTGTTCCAGCTCGTAATATGAGATCGAAAAGTCTCAGTTTTATATAAATACGCAAGAATCATGCGATTCGAGCGGCCAATCAAGCCCCCATCGAATGCAAAGTCGCCTTAGATCGAAATCGAACATTAGCGTTTTGCTTCGACTGTAGGTGTTCCAGCTTGTTATATGAGATCAGAAAGCCATAGTTTTACATAAATATGCAAGATTCATGCGTTTTGAGCCGCCAAACAAGCTCCCATCGAATGCAAAGTCGCTTTAGGTTGGAATCGAACATTAGCGTTTTGCTTCGTCTGTAGGTGTTCCAGCTCGTAATATGAGATGAAAAAGCTTTAGTTTCACGTAAATACGCAAGATTCATGCGTTTCGAGCCGCCAAACAAGCTCCCATCGAATGCAAATTCGTTTTATATCGAAATCGAACTTTAGCGTTTTGTTTCGGCTGTAGGTGTTCCAGCTTGTTATATGAGATCAGAAAGCCTTAGTTTTACATAAATACGCAAGATTCATGCGTTTTGAGCCGCCAAACAAGCTCCCATCGAATGCAAAGTCGCTTCATATCGAAATCGAACAATAGCGTATTGTTTCGGCTGTAGGTGTTCCAGCTCGTAATATGAGATGAAAAAGCTTTAGTTTTACGTGAATACGCAAGATTCATGCGTTTTGAGCTGCCAAACAAGACCCCATCGAATGCAAATTCGCTTTATATCGAAATCGAACTTTAGCGTTTTGTGTCGGCTGTAGGTGTTCCAGCTCGTTATATGCGATGAAAAAGCCTTAGTTTTACGTAAATACGCAAGATTCATGCGTTTCGAGCCGCCAAACAAGCTCCCATCGAATGCAAATTCGCTTTATATCCAAATCGAACTTTAGCGTTTTGTTTCGGCTGTAGGTGTTTCAGCTCGTTATATGAGATCAGAAAGCCTTAGTTTTACATAAATACGCAAGATTCATGCGTTTCGAGCTGCCAAACAAGCCCCCATCGAATGCAAAGTCGCTTTATATCGAAATCGAACTTTAGCGTTTTGTGTCGGCTGTAGGTGTTCCAGCTCGTTATATGCGATGAAAAAGCCTTAGTTTTACATAAATACGTAAGATTCTAGCGTTTCGAGCTGCCAAACAAGCCCCCATCGAATGCAAAGTCGTTTTATATCGAAATCGAACTTTAGCGTTTTGTTTCGGCTGTAGGTGTTCCAGCTTGTTATATGAGATCAGAAAGCCTTAGTTTTACATAAATACGCAAGATTCATGCGTTTTGCGCCGCCAAACAAGCTCCCATCGAATGCAAAGTCGCTTCATATCGAAATCGAACAATAGCGTATTGTTTCGGCTGTAGGTGTTTCAGCTCCTAATATGAGATGAAAACGCCTCAGTTTTACGTAAATACGCAAGATTCATGCGTTTCGAGCCTCCAAACAAGACCCCATCAAATGCAAATTCGCTTTATATCGAAATCGAACATTAGCGTTTTCTTTCGTCTGTAGGTGTTCCAGCTCGTAATATGAGATGAAAAAGCCAAACAAGACCCCATCGAATGCAAATTCGCTTTATATCGAAATCGCACTTTAGCGTTTTGTGTCGGCTGTAAGTGTTCCAGTTCGTTATATGCGATGAAAAAGCCTTAGTTTTATGTAAATACGCAAGATTCATGCGTTTCGAGCCGCCAAACAAGCTCCCATCGAATGCAAAGTCGCTTTAGGTTGGAATCGAACATTAGCGTTTTGTTTCGGCTGTAGGTGTTTCAGCTCGTTATATGAGATCAGAAAGCCTTAGTTTTACATAGATACGCAAGATTCATGCGTTTCGAGCTGCCAAACAAGCCCCCATCGAATGCAAAGTCGCTTTATATCGAAATCGAACAATAGCGTTTTGTTTCGGCTGTAGGTGTTCCAGCTCGTTATATGAGATCAGAAAGCCTTAGTTTTACGGAAATACGCAAGATTAATGCGTTTCGAGCTGCCAAACAAGACCCTATCGAATGCAAAGTCGCTTTAGGTTGGAATCGAACAATAGCGTTTTGCTTCGTCTGTAGGTGTTCCAGCTCGTAATATGAGATCAAAAAGCTTTAGTTTTACGTAAATACGCAAGATTCATGCGTTTCGAGCCACCAAACAAGCTCCCACCGAATGCAAAGTCGCTTTATTTCGAAATCGAACAATAGCGTATTGTTTCGGCTGTAGGTGTTTCAGCTCCTAATATGAGATGAAAACGCCTCAGTTTTACGTAAATACGCAAGATTCATGCGTTTCGAGCCGCCAAACAAGACCCCATCAAATGCAAATTCCCTTCACATCGAAATCGAACTTTAGCGTTTTGTTTCGGCTGTAGGTGTTTCAGCTCGTTATATAAGATCAGAAAGCCTTAGTTTTACATAAATACGCAAGATTCATGCGTTTTGAGCTGCCAAACAAGACCCCATCGAATGCAAAGTCGCTTTATATCGAAATCGAACTTTAGCGTTTTGTTTCGGCTGTAGGTGTTCCAGCTCGTAATATGAGATGAAAAAGCTTTAGTTTTACGTAAATACGCAAGATTCATGCGTTTCGAGCTGCCAAACAAGCTCACATCGAATGCAAATTCGTTTTATATCGAAATCGAACTTTAGCGTTTTGTTTCGGCTGTAGGTGTTCCAGCTTGTTATATGAGATCAGAAAGCCTTAGTTTTACGTAAATACGCAAGATTCATGCGTTTTGAGCCGCCAAACAAGCTCCCATCGAATGCAAAGTCGCTTTATATCGAAATCGAACAATAGCGTATTGTTTCGGCTGTAGGTGTTTCAGCTCCTAATATGAGATGAAAAAGCCTCAGTTTCACGTAAATACGCAAGATTCATGCGTTTCGAGCCGCCAAACAAGCTCCCATCGAATGCAATGTCGCTTTATATCGAAATCAAACAATAGCGTTTTGTTTCGGCTGTAGGTGTTCCAGCTCGTAATATGAGATGAAAAAGCTTTAGTTTTACGTAAATACGCAAGATTCATGCGTTTTGAGCCGCCAAACAAGCTCCCATCGAATGCAAAGTCGCTTTATATCGAAATCGAAC
>CAXHKB010000024.1:0-88000 GCA_964017025.1 Stenichneumon culpator
TTTTTCTTAACTCCGTCAAAAGCAGTTGGAAAATAGCATCAGGTGGAGACACTCGGATGGGCCTATGGGGCTTTGGAGCGGCGGATATCAAAAATAAGGCCCAATATCGAGTGCCGCTCTTCGAGGACATATAATGCACTGCCACTCTGAATTACCGTGTGCCAAATGGACGATAGGAGCCCTAATATTCAAGATTTTTTTTCCCTCGAATCGCGATTTGATCGAGAGCTGTCTTTCGAGGGCTGTTGCAAAAAATGGGTCCTACGAAAATTCTTAAAATCGCTCTAAGTATCAGTCATGGTGTCACTAACAAATACCCTGAACCGTTTTTCTTAACTCCGTCAAAAGCAGTTGGAAAATAGCATCAGGTGGAGGCACTCGGATGGGCCTATGGGGCTTTGGAGCGGCGGATATCCAAAATAAGGTCCAATATCGAGTGCCGCTCTTCGAGGACATATAATGCACTGCCACTCTGAATTACCGTGTGCCAAATGGACGATAGGAGCCCTAATATTCAAGATTTTTTTTCCCTCGAATCGCGATTTGATCGAGAGCTGTCTTTCGAGGGCTGTTGCAAAAAAATGGGTCCTACGAAAATTCTTAAAATCGCTCCAAGTATCGGTCATGGTGTCACGAACAAGTACCCTGAACCGTTTTTCTTAACTCCGTCAATAGCAGTTGGAAAATAGCATCAGCTGGAGACACTCGGATGGGCCTATGGGGCTTTGGAGGTGCGGGTATCCAAAATAAGGCCCAATATCGAGTGCCGCTCTTCGAGGACATATAATTCAATGCCACTCTGAATTACCGTGTGCCAAATGGACGATAGGAGCCATAATATTCAAGATTTTTTTTTCCCCGAATCGCGCTTCGATCGAGAGCCGTCTTTCGAGGGCTGTTGCAAAAAAATGGGTCCTACGGAAATTCTTAAAATCGCTCCAAGTATCGGTCATGGTGTCACGAACAAGTACCCTGAACCGTTTTTCTTAACTCCGTCAATAGCAGTTGGAAAATAGCATCAGCTGGAGACACTCGGATGGGCCTATAGGGCTTTGGAGGGGCGGGTATCCAAAATAAGGCCCAATATCGAGTGCCGCTCTTCGAGGACATATAATTCAATGCCACTCTGAATTACCGTGTGCCAAATGGACGATAGGAGCCATAATATTCAAGATTTTTTTTCCCCGAATCGCGCTTCGATCGAGAGCCGTCTTTCGAGGGCTGTTGCAAAAAAATGGGTCCTACGAAAATTCTTAAAATCGCTCCAAGTATCGGTCATGGTGTCACGAACAAGTACCCTGAACCGTTTTTCTTAACTCCGTCAATAGCAGTTGGAAAATAGCATCAGCTGGAGACACTCGGATGGACCTATGGGGCTTTGGGGGGGGCGGGTATCCAAAATAAGGCCCAATATCGAGTGCCGCTCTTCGAGGACATATAATTGACTGCCACTCTGAATTAGCGTGTGCCAAATGGCCGATAGGAGCCCCGATATTCAAGATTTTTTTTTCCTCGAATCGCGATTCGATCGAGAGCCGTCTTTCGAGGGCCGTTGCAAAAAAATGGGTCCTACGAAAATTCTTAAAATCGCTCCAAGTATCCGTCATTGTGTCACGAACAAGTACCCTGAACCGTTTTTCTTAACTCCGTCAATAACTGTTGGAAAATAGCATCGGGTGGAGACACTCGGATGGGCCTATGGGGCTTTGGGGGGGCGGGTATCCAAAATAAGGCCCAATATCGAGTGCCGCTCTTCGAGGACATATAATTGACTGCCACTCTGAATTAGCGTGTGCCAAATGGCCGATAGGAGCCCCGATATTCAAGATTTTTTTTTCCTCGAATCGCGTTTCGATCGAGAGCTGTCTTTCGAGGGCCGTTGCAAAAAAATGGGTCCTACGAAAATTCTTAAAATCGCTCCAAGTATCCGTCATTGTGTCACGAACAAGTACCCTGAACCGTTTTTCTTAACTCCGTCAATAACTGTTGGAAAATAGCATCGGGTGGAGACACTCGGATGGGCCTATGGGGCTTTGGGGGGGCGGGTATCCAAAATAAGGCCCAATATCGAGTGCCGCTCTTCGAGGACATATAATTGACTGCCACTCTGAATTAGCGTGTGCCAAATGGCCGATAGGAGCCCCGATATTCAAGATTTTTTTTTCCTCGAATCGCGATTCGATCGAGAGCCGTCTTTCGAGGGCCGTTGCAAAAAAATGGGTCCTACGAAAATTCTTAAAATCGCTCCGAGTATCCGTCATTGTGTCACGAACAAGTACCCTGAACCGTTTTTCTTAACTCCGTCAATAACTGTTGGAAAATAGCATCGGGTGGAGACACTCGGATGGGCCTATGGGGCTTTGGGGGGGCGGGTATCCAAAATAAGGCCCAATATCGAGTGCCGCTCTTCGAGGACATATAATTGACTGCCACTCTGAATTAGCGTGTGCCAAATGGCCGATAGGAGCCCCGATATTCAAGATTTTTTTTTCCTCGAATCGCGTTTCGATCGAGAGCCGTCTTTCGAGGGCCGTTGCAAAAAAATGGGTCCTACGAAAATTCTTAAAATCGCTCCAAGTATCCGTCATTGTGTCACGAACAAGTACCCTGAACCGTTTTTCTTAACTCCGTCAATAACTGTTGGAAAATAGCATCGGGTGGAGACACTCGGATGGGCCTATGGGGCTTTGGGGGGGCGGGTATCCAAAATAAGGCCCAATATCGAGTGCCGCTCTTCGAGGACATATAATTGACTGCCACTCTGAATTAGCGTGTGCCAAATGGCCGATAGGAGCCCCGATATTCAAGATTTTTTTTTCCTCGAATCGCGTTTCGATCGAGAGCCGTCTTTCGAGGGCCGTTGCAAAAAAATGGGTCCTACGAAAATTCTTAAAATCGCTCCAAGTATCCGTCATTGTGTCACGAACAAGTACCCTGAACCGTTTTTCTTAACTCCGTCAATAACTGTTGGAAAATAGCATCGGGTGGAGACACTCGGATGGGCCTATGGGGCTTTGGGGGGGCGGGTATCCAAAATAAGGCCCAATATCGAGTGCCGCTCTTCGAGGACATAAAATTGACTGCCACTCTGAATTAGCGTGTGCCAAATGGCCGATAGGAGCCCCGATATTCAAGATTTTTTTTTCCTCGAATCGCGTTTCGATCGAGAGCCGTCTTTCGAGGGCCGTTGCAAAAAAATGGGTCCTACGAAAATTCTTAAAATCGCTCCAAGTATCCGTCATTGTGTCACGAACAAGTACCCTGAACCGTTTTTCTTAACTCCGTCAATAACTGTTGGAAAATAGCATCGGGTGGAGACACTCGGATGGGCCTATGGGGCTTTGGGGGGGCGGGTATCCAAAATAAGGCCCAATATCGAGTGCCGCTCTTCGAGGACATATAATTGACTGCCACTCTGAATTAGCGTGTGCCAAATGGCCGATAGGAGCCCCGATATTCAAGATTTTTTTTTCCTCGAATCGCGTTTCGATCGAGAGCCGTCTTTCGAGGGCCGTTGCAAAAAAATGGGTCCTACGAAAATTCTTAAAATCGCTCCAAGTATCCGTCATTGTGTCACGAACAAGTACCCTGAACCGTTTTTCTTAACTCCGTCAATAACTGTTGGAAAATAGCATCGGGTGGAGACACTCGGATGGGCCTATGGGGCTTTGGGGGGGCGGGTATCCAAAATAAGGCCCAATATCGAGTGCCGCTCTTCGAGGACATATAATTGACTGCCACTCTGAATTAGCGTGTGCCAAATGGCCGATAGGAGCCCCGATATTCAAGATTTTTTTTTCCTCGAATCGCGTTTCGATCGAGAGCCGTCTTTCGAGGGCCGTTGCAAAAAAATGGGTCCTACGAAAATTCTTAAAATCGCTCCAAGTATCCGTCATTGTGTCACGAACAAGTACCCTGAACCGTTTTTCTTAACTCCGTCAATAACTGTTGGAAAATAGCATCGGGTGGAGACACTCGGATGGGCCTATGGGGCTTTGGGGGGGCGGGTATCCAAAATAAGGCCCAATATCGAGTGCCGCTCTTCGAGGACATATAATTGACTGCCACTCTGAATTAGCGTGTGCCAAATGGCCGATAGGAGCCCCGATATTCAAGATTTTTTTTTCCTCGAATCGCGATTCGATCGAGAGCCGTCTTTCGAGGGCCGTTGCAAAAAAATGGGTCCTACGAAAATTCTTAAAATCGCTCCAAGTATCCGTCATTGTGTCACGAACAAGTACCCTGAACCGTTTTTCTTAACTCCGTCAATAACTGTTGGAAAATAGCATCGGGTGGAGACACTCGGATGGGCCTATGGGGCTTTGGGGGGGCGGGTATCCAAAATAAGGCCCAATATCGAGTGCCGCTCTTCGAGGACATATAATTCAATGCCACTCTGAATTACCGTGTGCCAAATGGACGATAGGAGCCATAATATTCAAGATTTTTTTTCCCCGAATCGCGCTTCGATCGAGAGCCGTCTTTCGAGGGCTGTTGCAAAAAAATGGGTCCTACGAAAATTCTTAAAATCGCTCCAAGTATCGGTCATGGTGTCACCAACAAGTACCCTAAACCGTTTTTCTTAACTCCGTCAATAGCAGTTGGAAAATAGCATCAGCTGGAGACACTCGGATGGGCCTATGGGGCTTTGGAGGGGCGGGTATCCAAAATAAGGCCCAATATCGAGTGCCGCTCTTCGAGGACATATAATTCAATGCCACTCTGAATTACCGTGTGCCAAATGGACGATAGGAGCCCTAATATTCAAGATTTTTTTTTCCCCGAATCGCGATTTGATCGAGAGCTGTCTTTCGAGGGCTGTTGCAAAAAAATGGGTCCTACGAAAATTCTTAAAATCGCTCGAAGTATCAGTCATGGTGTCACGAACAAGTACCCTGAACCGTTTTTCTTAACTCCGTCAAAAGCAGTTGGAAAATAGCATCAGGTGGAGACACTCGGATGGGCCTATGGGGCTTTGGAGGTGCGGGTATCCAAAATAAGGCCCAATATCGAGTGCCGCTCTTCGAGGACATATAATTCAATGCCACTCTGAATTACCGTGTGCCAAATGGACGATAGGAGCCATAATATTCAAGATTTTTTTTTCCCCGAATCGCGCTTCGATCGAGAGCCGTCTTTCGAGGGCTGTTGCAAAAAAATGGGTCCTACGGAAATTCTTAAAATCGCTCCAAGTATCGGTCATGGTGTCACGAACAAGTACCCTGAACCGTTTTTCTTAACTCCGTCAATAGCAGTTGGAAAATAGCATCAGCTGGAGACACTCGGATGGGCCTATGGGGCTTTGGAGGGGCGGGTATCCAAAATAAGGCCCAATATCGAGTGCCGCTCTTCGAGGACATATAATTCAATGCCACTCTGAATTACCGTGTGCCAAATGGACGATAGGAGCCATAATATTCAAGATTTTTTTTCCCCGAATCGCGCTTCGATCGAGAGCCGTCTTTCGAGGGCTGTTGCAAAAAAATGGGTCCTACGAAAATTCTTAAAATCGCTCCAAGTATCGGTCATGGTGTCACGAACAAGTACCCTGAACCGTTTTTCTTAACTCCGTCAAAAGCAGTTGGAAAATAGCATCAGGTGGAGACACTCGGATGGGCCTATGGGGCTTTGGAGGTGCGGGTATCCAAAATAAGGCCCAATATCGAGTGCCGCTCTTCGAGGACATATAATTCAATGCCACTCTGAATTACCGTGTGCCAAATGGACGATAGGAGCCCTAATATTCAAGATTTTTTTCCCTCGAATCGCGATTTGATCGAGAGCTGTCTTTCGAGGGCTGTTGCAAAAAAATGGGTCCTACGAAAATTCTTAAAATCGCTCGAAGTATCAGTCATGGTGTCACGAACAAGTACCCTGAACCGTTTTTCTTAACTCCGTCAAAAGCAGTTGGAAAATAGCATCAGGTGGAGGCACTCGGATGGGCCTATGGGGCTTTGGAGCGGCGGATATCCAAAATAAGGTCCAATATCGAGTGCCGCTCTTCGAGGACATATAATTCACTGCCACTCTGAATTACCGTGTGCCAAATGGACGATAGGAGCCCTAATATTCAAGAGTTTTTTTTCCCTCGAATCGCGATTTGATCGAGAGCTATCTTTCGAGGGCTGTTGCAAAAAAACGGGTCCTACGAAAATTCTTAAAATCGCTCTAAGTATCAGTCATGGTGTCACTAACAAATACCCTGAACCGTTTTTCTTAACTCCGTCAAAAGCAGTTGGAAAATAGCATCAGGTGGAGGCACTCGGATGGGCCTATGGGGCTTTGGAGCGGCGGATATCCAAAATAAGGTCCAATATCGAGTGCCGCTCTTCGAGGACATATAATTCACTGCCACTCTGAATTACCGTGTGCCAAATGGACGATAGGAGTCCTAATATTCAAGATTTTTTTTTCCTCGAATCGCGATTTGATCGAGAGCTGTCTTTCGAGGGCTGTTGCAAAAAAATGGGTCCTACGAAAACTCTTAAAATCGCTCCAAGTATCGGTCATGGTGTCACGAACAAGTACCCTGAACCGTTTTTCTTAACTCCGTCAATAGCAGTTGGAAAATAGCATCAGCTGGAGACACTCGGATGGGCCTATGGGGCTTTGGAAGGGCGGGTATCCAAAATAAGGCCCAATATCGAGTGCCGCTCTTCGAGGACATATAATTCAATGCCACTCTGAATTACCGTGTGCCAAATGGACGATAGGAGCCCTAATATTCAAGATTTTTTTCCCTCGAATCGCGATTTGATCGAGAGCTGTCTTTCGAGGGCTGTTGCAAAAAAATGGGTCCTACGAAAATTCTTAAAATCGCTCGAAGTATCAGTCATGGTGTCACGAACAAGTACCCTGAACCGTTTTTCTTAACTCCGTCAAAAGCAGTTGGAAAATAGCATCAGGTGGAGACACTCGGATGGGCCTATGGGGCTTTGGAGCGGCGGATATCAAAAATAAGGCCCAATATCGAGTGCCGCTCTTCGAGGACATATAATGCACTGCCACTCTGAATTACCGTGTGCCAAATGGACGATAGGAGCCCTAATATTCAAGATTTTTTTTCCCTCGAATCGCGATTTGATCGAGAGCTGTCTTTCGAGGGCTGTTGCAAAAAATGGGTCCTACGAAAATTCTTAAAATCGCTCTAAGTATCAGTCATGGTGTCACTAACAAATACCCTGAACCGTTTTTCTTAACTCCGTCAAAAGCAGTTGGAAAATAGCATCAGGTGGAGGCACTCGGATGGGCCTATGGGGCTTTGGAGCGGCGGATATCCAAAATAAGGTCCAATATCGAGTGCCGCTCTTCGAGGACATATAATGCACTGCCACTCTGAATTACCGTGTGCCAAATGGACGATAGGAGCCCTAATATTCAAGATTTTTTTTCCCTCGAATCGCGATTTGATCGAGAGCTGTCTTTCGAGGGCTGTTGCAAAAAAATGGGTCCTACGAAAATTCTTAAAATCGCTCCAAGTATCGGTCATGGTGTCACGAACAAGTACCCTGAACCGTTTTTCTTAACTCCGTCAATAGCAGTTGGAAAATAGCATCAGCTGGAGACACTCGGATGGGCCTATGGGGCTTTGGAGGTGCGGGTATCCAAAATAAGGCCCAATATCGAGTGCCGCTCTTCGAGGACATATAATTCAATGCCACTCTGAATTACCGTGTGCCAAATGGACGATAGGAGCCATAATATTCAAGATTTTTTTTTCCCCGAATCGCGCTTCGATCGAGAGCCGTCTTTCGAGGGCTGTTGCAAAAAAATGGGTCCTACGGAAATTCTTAAAATCGCTCCAAGTATCGGTCATGGTGTCACGAACAAGTACCCTGAACCGTTTTTCTTAACTCCGTCAATAGCAGTTGGAAAATAGCATCAGCTGGAGACACTCGGATGGGCCTATAGGGCTTTGGAGGGGCGGGTATCCAAAATAAGGCCCAATATCGAGTGCCGCTCTTCGAGGACATATAATTCAATGCCACTCTGAATTACCGTGTGCCAAATGGACGATAGGAGCCATAATATTCAAGATTTTTTTTCCCCGAATCGCGCTTCGATCGAGAGCCGTCTTTCGAGGGCTGTTGCAAAAAAATGGGTCCTACGAAAATTCTTAAAATCGCTCCAAGTATCGGTCATGGTGTCACGAACAAGTACCCTGAACCGTTTTTCTTAACTCCGTCAATAGCAGTTGGAAAATAGCATCAGCTGGAGACACTCGGATGGACCTATGGGGCTTTGGGGGGGGCGGGTATCCAAAATAAGGCCCAATATCGAGTGCCGCTCTTCGAGGACATATAATTGACTGCCACTCTGAATTAGCGTGTGCCAAATGGCCGATAGGAGCCCCGATATTCAAGATTTTTTTTTCCTCGAATCGCGATTCGATCGAGAGCCGTCTTTCGAGGGCCGTTGCAAAAAAATGGGTCCTACGAAAATTCTTAAAATCGCTCCAAGTATCCGTCATTGTGTCACGAACAAGTACCCTGAACCGTTTTTCTTAACTCCGTCAATAACTGTTGGAAAATAGCATCGGGTGGAGACACTCGGATGGGCCTATGGGGCTTTGGGGGGGCGGGTATCCAAAATAAGGCCCAATATCGAGTGCCGCTCTTCGAGGACATATAATTGACTGCCACTCTGAATTAGCGTGTGCCAAATGGCCGATAGGAGCCCCGATATTCAAGATTTTTTTTTCCTCGAATCGCGTTTCGATCGAGAGCTGTCTTTCGAGGGCCGTTGCAAAAAAATGGGTCCTACGAAAATTCTTAAAATCGCTCCAAGTATCCGTCATTGTGTCACGAACAAGTACCCTGAACCGTTTTTCTTAACTCCGTCAATAACTGTTGGAAAATAGCATCGGGTGGAGACACTCGGATGGGCCTATGGGGCTTTGGGGGGGCGGGTATCCAAAATAAGGCCCAATATCGAGTGCCGCTCTTCGAGGACATATAATTGACTGCCACTCTGAATTAGCGTGTGCCAAATGGCCGATAGGAGCCCCGATATTCAAGATTTTTTTTTCCTCGAATCGCGATTCGATCGAGAGCCGTCTTTCGAGGGCCGTTGCAAAAAAATGGGTCCTACGAAAATTCTTAAAATCGCTCCGAGTATCCGTCATTGTGTCACGAACAAGTACCCTGAACCGTTTTTCTTAACTCCGTCAATAACTGTTGGAAAATAGCATCGGGTGGAGACACTCGGATGGGCCTATGGGGCTTTGGGGGGGCGGGTATCCAAAATAAGGCCCAATATCGAGTGCCGCTCTTCGAGGACATATAATTGACTGCCACTCTGAATTAGCGTGTGCCAAATGGCCGATAGGAGCCCCGATATTCAAGATTTTTTTTTCCTCGAATCGCGTTTCGATCGAGAGCCGTCTTTCGAGGGCCGTTGCAAAAAAATGGGTCCTACGAAAATTCTTAAAATCGCTCCAAGTATCCGTCATTGTGTCACGAACAAGTACCCTGAACCGTTTTTCTTAACTCCGTCAATAACTGTTGGAAAATAGCATCGGGTGGAGACACTCGGATGGGCCTATGGGGCTTTGGGGGGGCGGGTATCCAAAATAAGGCCCAATATCGAGTGCCGCTCTTCGAGGACATATAATTGACTGCCACTCTGAATTAGCGTGTGCCAAATGGCCGATAGGAGCCCCGATATTCAAGATTTTTTTTTCCTCGAATCGCGTTTCGATCGAGAGCCGTCTTTCGAGGGCCGTTGCAAAAAAATGGGTCCTACGAAAATTCTTAAAATCGCTCCAAGTATCCGTCATTGTGTCACGAACAAGTACCCTGAACCGTTTTTCTTAACTCCGTCAATAACTGTTGGAAAATAGCATCGGGTGGAGACACTCGGATGGGCCTATGGGGCTTTGGGGGGGCGGGTATCCAAAATAAGGCCCAATATCGAGTGCCGCTCTTCGAGGACATAAAATTGACTGCCACTCTGAATTAGCGTGTGCCAAATGGCCGATAGGAGCCCCGATATTCAAGATTTTTTTTTCCTCGAATCGCGTTTCGATCGAGAGCCGTCTTTCGAGGGCCGTTGCAAAAAAATGGGTCCTACGAAAATTCTTAAAATCGCTCCAAGTATCCGTCATTGTGTCACGAACAAGTACCCTGAACCGTTTTTCTTAACTCCGTCAATAACTGTTGGAAAATAGCATCGGGTGGAGACACTCGGATGGGCCTATGGGGCTTTGGGGGGGCGGGTATCCAAAATAAGGCCCAATATCGAGTGCCGCTCTTCGAGGACATATAATTGACTGCCACTCTGAATTAGCGTGTGCCAAATGGCCGATAGGAGCCCCGATATTCAAGATTTTTTTTTCCTCGAATCGCGTTTCGATCGAGAGCCGTCTTTCGAGGGCCGTTGCAAAAAAATGGGTCCTACGAAAATTCTTAAAATCGCTCCAAGTATCCGTCATTGTGTCACGAACAAGTACCCTGAACCGTTTTTCTTAACTCCGTCAATAACTGTTGGAAAATAGCATCGGGTGGAGACACTCGGATGGGCCTATGGGGCTTTGGGGGGGCGGGTATCCAAAATAAGGCCCAATATCGAGTGCCGCTCTTCGAGGACATATAATTGACTGCCACTCTGAATTAGCGTGTGCCAAATGGCCGATAGGAGCCCCGATATTCAAGATTTTTTTTTCCTCGAATCGCGTTTCGATCGAGAGCCGTCTTTCGAGGGCCGTTGCAAAAAAATGGGTCCTACGAAAATTCTTAAAATCGCTCCAAGTATCCGTCATTGTGTCACGAACAAGTACCCTGAACCGTTTTTCTTAACTCCGTCAATAACTGTTGGAAAATAGCATCGGGTGGAGACACTCGGATGGGCCTATGGGGCTTTGGGGGGGCGGGTATCCAAAATAAGGCCCAATATCGAGTGCCGCTCTTCGAGGACATATAATTGACTGCCACTCTGAATTAGCGTGTGCCAAATGGCCGATAGGAGCCCCGATATTCAAGATTTTTTTTTCCTCGAATCGCGATTCGATCGAGAGCCGTCTTTCGAGGGCCGTTGCAAAAAAATGGGTCCTACGAAAATTCTTAAAATCGCTCCAAGTATCCGTCATTGTGTCACGAACAAGTACCCTGAACCGTTTTTCTTAACTCCGTCAATAACTGTTGGAAAATAGCATCGGGTGGAGACACTCGGATGGGCCTATGGGGCTTTGGGGGGGCGGGTATCCAAAATAAGGCCCAATATCGAGTGCCGCTCTTCGAGGACATATAATTCAATGCCACTCTGAATTACCGTGTGCCAAATGGACGATAGGAGCCATAATATTCAAGATTTTTTTTCCCCGAATCGCGCTTCGATCGAGAGCCGTCTTTCGAGGGCTGTTGCAAAAAAATGGGTCCTACGAAAATTCTTAAAATCGCTCCAAGTATCGGTCATGGTGTCACCAACAAGTACCCTAAACCGTTTTTCTTAACTCCGTCAATAGCAGTTGGAAAATAGCATCAGCTGGAGACACTCGGATGGGCCTATGGGGCTTTGGAGGGGCGGGTATCCAAAATAAGGCCCAATATCGAGTGCCGCTCTTCGAGGACATATAATTCAATGCCACTCTGAATTACCGTGTGCCAAATGGACGATAGGAGCCCTAATATTCAAGATTTTTTTTTCCCCGAATCGCGATTTGATCGAGAGCTGTCTTTCGAGGGCTGTTGCAAAAAAATGGGTCCTACGAAAATTCTTAAAATCGCTCGAAGTATCAGTCATGGTGTCACGAACAAGTACCCTGAACCGTTTTTCTTAACTCCGTCAAAAGCAGTTGGAAAATAGCATCAGGTGGAGACACTCGGATGGGCCTATGGGGCTTTGGAGGTGCGGGTATCCAAAATAAGGCCCAATATCGAGTGCCGCTCTTCGAGGACATATAATTCAATGCCACTCTGAATTACCGTGTGCCAAATGGACGATAGGAGCCATAATATTCAAGATTTTTTTTTCCCCGAATCGCGCTTCGATCGAGAGCCGTCTTTCGAGGGCTGTTGCAAAAAAATGGGTCCTACGGAAATTCTTAAAATCGCTCCAAGTATCGGTCATGGTGTCACGAACAAGTACCCTGAACCGTTTTTCTTAACTCCGTCAATAGCAGTTGGAAAATAGCATCAGCTGGAGACACTCGGATGGGCCTATGGGGCTTTGGAGGGGCGGGTATCCAAAATAAGGCCCAATATCGAGTGCCGCTCTTCGAGGACATATAATTCAATGCCACTCTGAATTACCGTGTGCCAAATGGACGATAGGAGCCATAATATTCAAGATTTTTTTTCCCCGAATCGCGCTTCGATCGAGAGCCGTCTTTCGAGGGCTGTTGCAAAAAAATGGGTCCTACGAAAATTCTTAAAATCGCTCCAAGTATCGGTCATGGTGTCACGAACAAGTACCCTGAACCGTTTTTCTTAACTCCGTCAAAAGCAGTTGGAAAATAGCATCAGGTGGAGACACTCGGATGGGCCTATGGGGCTTTGGAGGTGCGGGTATCCAAAATAAGGCCCAATATCGAGTGCCGCTCTTCGAGGACATATAATTCAATGCCACTCTGAATTACCGTGTGCCAAATGGACGATAGGAGCCCTAATATTCAAGATTTTTTTCCCTCGAATCGCGATTTGATCGAGAGCTGTCTTTCGAGGGCTGTTGCAAAAAAATGGGTCCTACGAAAATTCTTAAAATCGCTCGAAGTATCAGTCATGGTGTCACGAACAAGTACCCTGAACCGTTTTTCTTAACTCCGTCAAAAGCAGTTGGAAAATAGCATCAGGTGGAGGCACTCGGATGGGCCTATGGGGCTTTGGAGCGGCGGATATCAAAAATAAGGCCCAATATCGAGTGCCGCTCTTCGAGGACATATAATGCACTGCCACTCTGAATTACCGTATGCCAAATGGACGATAGGAGCCCTAATATTCAAGATTTTTTTTCCCTCGAATCGCGATTTGATCGAGAGCTGTCTTTCGAGGGCTGTTGCAAAAAATGGGTCCTACGAAAATTCTTAAAATCGCTCTAAGTATCAGTCATGGTGTCACTAACAAATACCCTGAACCGTTTTTCTTAACTCCGTCAAAAGCAGTTGGAAAATAGCATCAGGTGGAGGCACTCGGATGGGCCTATGGGGCTTTGGAGCGGCGGATATCCAAAATAAGGTCCAATATCGAGTGCCGCTCTTCGAGGACATATAATGCACTGCCACTCTGAATTACCGTGTGCCAAATGGACGATAGGAGCCCTAATATTCAAGATTTTTTTTCCCTCGAATCGCGATTTGATCGAGAGCTGTCTTTCGAGGGCTGTTGCAAAAAAATGGGTCCTACGAAAATTCTTAAAATCGCTCCAAGTATCGGTCATGGTGTCACGAACAAGTACCCTGAACCGTTTTTCTTAACTCCGTCAATAGCAGTTGGAAAATAGCATCAGCTGGAGACACTCGGATGGGCCTATGGGGCTTTGGAGGGGCGGGTATCCAAAATAAGGCCCAATATCGAGTGCCGCTCTTCGAGGACATATAATTCAATGCCACTCTGAATTACCGTGTGCCAAATGGACGATAGGAGCCATAATATTCAAGATTTTTTTTCCCCGAATCGCGCTTCGATCGAGAGTCGTCTTTCGAGGGCTGTTGCAAAAAAATGGGTCCTACGAAAATTCTTAAAATCGCTCCAAGTATCGGTCATGGTGTCACGAACAAGTACCCTGAACCGTTTTTCTTAACTCCGTCAATAGCAGTTGGAAAATAGCATCAGCTGGAGACACTCGGATGGGCCTATGGGGCTTTGGAGGGGCGGGTATCCAAAATAAGGCCCAATATCGAGTGCCGCTCTTCGAGGACATATAATTCAATGCCACTCTGAATTACCGTGTGCCAAATGGACGATAGGAGCCCTAATATTCAAGATTTTTTTCCCTCGAATCGCGATTTGATCGAGAGCTGTCTTTCGAGGGCTGTTGCAAAAAAATGGGTCCTACGAAAATTCTTAAAATCGCTCGAAGTATCAGTCATGGTGTCACGAACAAGTACCCTGAACCGTTTTTCTTAACTCCGTCAAAAGCAGTTGGAAAATAGCATCAGGTGGAGACACTCGGATGGGCCTGTGGGACTTTGGAGCGGCGGATATCAAAAATAAGGCCCAATATCGAGTGCCGCTCTTCGAGGACATATAATGCACTGCCACTCTGTATTACCGTGTGCCAAATGGACGATAGGAGCCCTAATATTCAAGATTTTTTTTCCCTCGAATCGCGATTTGATCGAGAGCCGTCTTTCGAGGGCTGTTGCAAAAAAATGGGTCCTACGAAAATTCTTAAAATCGCTCCAAGTATCGGTCATGGTGTCACGAACAAGTACCCTGAACCGTTTTTCTTAACTCCGTCAATAGCAGTTGGAAAATAGCATCAGCTGGAGACACTCGGATGGGCCTATGGGGCTTTGGAGGGGCGGGTATCCAAAATAAGGCCCAATATCGAGTGCCGCTCTTCGAGGACATATAATTCAATGCCACTCTGAATTACCGTGTGCCAAATGGACGATAGGAGCCCTAATATTCAAGATTTCTTTCCCTCGAATCGCGATTTGATCGAGAGCTGTCTTTCGAGGGCTGTTGCAAAAAAATGGGTCCTACGAAAATTCTTAAAATCGCTCGAAGTATCAGTCATGGTGTCACGAACAAGTACCCTGAACCGTTTTTCTTAACTCCGTCAAAAGCAGTTGGAAAATAGCATCAGGTGGAGACACTCGGATGGGCCTATGGGGCTTTGGAGCGGCGGATATCAAAAATAAGGCCCAATATCGAGTGCCGCTCTTCGAGGACATATAATGCACTGCCACTCTGAATTACCGTGTGCCAAATGGACGATAGGAGCCCTAATATTCAAGATTTTTTTTCCCTCGAATCGCGATTTGATCGAGAGCTGTCTTTCGAGGGCTGTTGCAAAAAATGGGTCCTACGAAAATTCTTAAAATCGCTCTAAGTATCAGTCATGGTGTCACTAACAAATACCCTGAACCGTTTTTCCTAACTCCGTCAAAAGCAGTTGGAAAATAGCATCAGGTGGAGGCACTCGGATGGGCCTATGGGGCTTTGGAGCGGCGGATATCCAAAATAAGGTCCAATATCGAGTGCCGCTCTTCGAGGACATATAATTCACTGCCACTCTGAATTACCGTGTGCCAAATGGACGATAGGAGCCCTAATATTCAAGAGTTTTTTTTCCCTCGAATCGCGATTCGATCGAGAGCTATCTTTCGAGGGCTGTTGCAAAAAAACGGGTCCTACGAAAATTCTTAAAATCGCTCCAAGTATCGGTCATGGTGTCACGAACAAGTACCCTGAACCGTTTTTCTTAACTCCGTCAATAGCAGTTGGAAAATAGCATCAGCTGGAGACACTCGGATGGGCCTATGGGGCTTTGGAGGGGCGGGTATCCAAAATAAGGCCCAATATCGAGTGCCGCTCTTCGAGGACATATAATTCAATGCCACTCTGAATTACCGTGTGCCAAATGGACGATAGGAGCCCTAATATTCAAGATTTTTTTCCCTCGAATCGCGATTTGATCGAGAGCTGTCTTTCGAGGGCTGTTGCAAAAAAATGGGTCCTACGAAAATTCTTAAAATCGCTCGAAGTATCAGTCATGGTGTCACGAACAAGTACCCTGAACCGTTTTTCTTAACTCCGTCAAAAGCAGTTGGAAAATAGCATCAGGTGGAGACACTCGGATGGGCCTATGGGGCTTTGGAGCGGCGGATATCAAAAATAAGGCCCAATATCGAGTGCCGCTCTTCGAGGACATATAATGCACTGCCACTCTGAATTACCGTGTGCCAAATGGACGATAGGAGCCCTAATATTCAAGATTTTTTTTCCCTCGAATCGCGATTTGATCGAGAGCTGTCTTTCGAGGGCTGTTGCAAAAAATGGGTCCTACGAAAATTCTTAAAATCGCTCCAAGTATCGGTCATGGTGTCACGAACAAGTACCCTGAACCGTTTTTCTTAACTCCGTCAATAGCAGTTGGAAAATAGCATCAGCTGGAGACACTCGGATGGGCCTATGGGGCTTTGGAGGGGCGGGTATCCAAAATAAGGCCCAATATCGAGTGCCGCTCTTCGAGGACATATAATTCAATGCCACTCTGAATTACCGTGTGCCAAATGGACGATAGGAGCCCTAATATTCAAGATTTTTTTCCCTCGAATCGCGATTTGATCGAGAGCTGTCTTTCGAGGGCTGTTGCAAAAAAAATGGGTCCTACGAAAATTCTTAAAATCGCTCGAAGTATCAGTCATGGTGTCACGAACAAGTACCCTGAACCGTTTTTCTTAACTCCGTCAATAGCAGTTGGAAAATAGCATCAGCTGGAGACACTCGGATGGGCCTATGGGGCTTTGGAGGGGCGGGTATCCAAAATAAGGCCCAATATCGAGTGCCGCTCTTCGAGGACATATAATTCAATGCCACTCTGAATTACCGTGTGCCAAATGGACGATAGGAGCCCTAATATTCAAGATTTTTTTCCCTCGAATCGCGATTTGATCGAGAGCTGTCTTTCGAGGGCTGTTGCAAAAAAATGGGTCCTACGAAAATTCTTAAAATCGCTCGAAGTATCAGTCATGGTGTCACGAACAAGTACCCTGAACCGTTTTTCTTAACTCCGTCAAAAGCAGTTGGAAAATAGCATCAGGTGGAGACACTCGGATGGGCCTATGGGGCTTTGGAGCGGCGGATATCAAAAATAAGGCCCAATATCGAGTGCCGCTCCTCGAGGACATATAATGCACTGCCACTCTGAATTACCGTGTGCCAAATGGACGATAGGAGCCCTAATATTCAAGATTTTTTTTCCCTCGAATCGCGATTTGATCGAGAGCTGTCTTTCGAGGGCTGTTGCAAAAAATGGGTCCTACGAAAATTCTTAAAATCGCTCTAAGTATCAGTCATGGTGTCACGAACAAGTACCCTGAACCGTTTTTCTTAACTCCGTCAAAAGCAGTTGGAAAATAGCATCAGGTGGAGACACTCGGATGGTCCTATGGGGCTTTGGAGCGGCGGATATCCAAAATAAGGCCCAATATCGAGTGCCGCTCTTCGAGGACCAAATGGACGATAGGAGCCCTAATATTCAAGAGTTTTTTTTCCCTCGAATCGCGATTTGATCGAGAGCTATCTTTCGAGGGCTGTTGCAAAAAAACGGGTCCTACGAAAATTCTTAAAATCGCTCTAAGTATCAGTCATGGTGTCACTAACAAATACCCTGAACCGTTTTTCTTAACTCCGTCAAAAGCAGTTGGAAAATAGCATCAGGTGGAGGCACTCGGATGGGCCTATGGGGCTTTGGAGCGGCGGATATCCAAAATAAGGTCCAATATCGAGTGCCGCTCTTCGAGGACATATAATTCACTGCCACTCTGAATTACCGTGTGCCAAATGGACGATAGGAGCCCTAATATTCAAGAGTTTTTTTTCCCTCGAATCGCGATTTGATCGAGAGCTATCTTTCGAGGGCTGTTGCAAAAAAACGGGTCCTACGAAAATTCTTAAAATCGCTCCAAGTATCGGTCATGGTGTCACGAACAAGTACCCTGAACCGTTTTTCTTAACTCCGTCAATAGCAGTTGGAAAATAGCATCAGCTGGAGACACTCGGATGGGCCTATGGGGCTTTGGAGGGGCGGGTATCCAAAATAAGGCCCAATATCGAGTGCCGCTCTTCGAGGACATATAATTCAATGCCACTCTGAATTACCGTGTGCCAAATGGACGATAGGAGCCCTAATATTCAAGATTTTTTTCCCTCGAATCGCGATTTGATCGAGAGCTGTCTTTCGAGGGCTGTTGCAAAAAAATGGGTCCTACGAAAATTCTTAAAATCGCTCTAAGTATCAGTCATGGTGTCACTAACAAATACCCTGAACCGTTTTTCCTAACTCCGTCAAAAGCAGTTGGAAAATAGCATCAGGTGGAGGCACTCGGATGGGCCTATGGGGCTTTGGAGCGGCGGATATCCAAAATAAGGTCCAATATCGAGTGCCGCTCTTCGAGGACATATAATTCACTGCCACTCTGAATTACCGTGTGCCAAATGGACGATAGGAGCCCTAATATTCAAGAGTTTTTTTTCCCTCGAATCGCGATTTGATCGAGAGCTATCTTTCGAGGGCTGTTGCAAAAAAACGGGTCCTACGAAAATTCTTAAAATCGCTCCAAGTATCGGTCATGGTGTCACGAACAAGTACCCTGAACCGTTTTTCTTAACTCCGTCAATAGCAGTTGGAAAATAGCATCAGCTGGAGACACTCGGATGGGCCTATGGGGCTTTGGAGGGGCGGGTATCCAAAATAAGGCCCAATATCCAGTGCCGCTCTTCGAGGACATATAATTCAATGCCACTCTGAATTACCGTGTGCCAAATGGACGATAGGAGCCATAATATTCAAGATTTTTTTTTCCCCGAATCGCGCTTCGATCGAGAGCCGTCTTTCGAGGGCTGTTGCAAAAAAATGGGTCCTACGGAAATTCTTAAAATCGCTCCAAGTATCGGTCATGGTGTCACGAACAAGTACCCTGAACCGTTTTTCTTAACTCCGTCAATAGCAGTTGGAAAATAGCATCAGCTGGAGACACTCGGATGGGCCTATAGGGCTTTGGAGGGGCGGGTATCCAAAATAAGGCCCAATATCGAGTGCCGCTCTTCGAGGACATATAATTCAATGCCACTCTGAATTACCGTGTGCCAAATGGACGATAGGAGCCATAATATTCAAGATTTTTTTTCCCCGAATCGCGCTTCGATCGAGAGCCGTCTTTCGAGGGCTGTTGCAAAAAAATGGGTCCTACGAAAATTCTTAAAATCGCTCCAAGTATCGGTCATGGTGTCACGAACAAGTACCCTGAACCGTTTTTCTTAACTCCGTCAATAGCAGTTGGAAAATAGCATCAGCTGGAGACACTCGGATGGACCTATGGGGCTTTGGGGGGGGCGGGTATCCAAAATAAGGCCCAATATCGAGTGCCGCTCTTCGAGGACATATAATTGACTGCCACTCTGAATTAGCGTGTGCCAAATGGCCGATAGGAGCCCCGATATTCAAGATTTTTTTTTCCTCGAATCGCGATTCGATCGAGAGCCGTCTTTCGAGGGCCGTTGCAAAAAAATGGGTCCTACGAAAATTCTTAAAATCGCTCCAAGTATCCGTCATTGTGTCACGAACAAGTACCCTGAACCGTTTTTCTTAACTCCGTCAATAACTGTTGGAAAATAGCATCGGGTGGAGACACTCGGATGGGCCTATGGGGCTTTGGGGGGGCGGGTATCCAAAATAAGGCCCAATATCGAGTGCCGCTCTTCGAGGACATATAATTGACTGCCACTCTGAATTAGCGTGTGCCAAATGGCCGATAGGAGCCCCGATATTCAAGATTTTTTTTTCCTCGAATCGCGTTTCGATCGAGAGCCGTCTTTCGAGGGCCGTTGCAAAAAAATGGGTCCTACGAAAATTCTTAAAATCGCTCCAAGTATCCGTCATTGTGTCACGAACAAGTACCCTGAACCGTTTTTCTTAACTCCGTCAATAACTGTTGGAAAATAGCATCGGGTGGAGACACTCGGATGGGCCTATGGGGCTTTGGGGGGGCGGGTATCCAAAATAAGGCCCAATATCGAGTGCCGCTCTTCGAGGACATATAATTGACTGCCACTCTGAATTAGCGTGTGCCAAATGGCCGATAGGAGCCCCGATATTCAAGATTTTTTTTTCCTCGAATCGCGTTTCGATCGAGAGCCGTCTTTCGAGGGCCGTTGCAAAAAAATGGGTCCTACGAAAATTCTTAAAATCGCTCCAAGTATCCGTCATTGTGTCACGAACAAGTACCCTGAACCGTTTTTCTTAACTCCGTCAATAACTGTTGGAAAATAGCATCGGGTGGAGACACTCGGATGGGCCTATGGGGCTTTGGGGGGGCGGGTATCCAAAATAAGGCCCAATATCGAGTGCCGCTCTTCGAGGACATAAAATTGACTGCCACTCTGAATTAGCGTGTGCCAAATGGCCGATAGGAGCCCCGATATTCAAGATTTTTTTTTCCTCGAATCGCGTTTCGATCGAGAGCCGTCTTTCGAGGGCCGTTGCAAAAAAATGGGTCCTACGAAAATTCTTAAAATCGCTCCAAGTATCCGTCATTGTGTCACGAACAAGTACCCTGAACCGTTTTTCTTAACTCCGTCAATAACTGTTGGAAAATAGCATCGGGTGGAGACACTCGGATGGGCCTATGGGGCTTTGGGGGGGCGGGTATCCAAAATAAGGCCCAATATCGAGTGCCGCTCTTCGAGGACATATAATTGACTGCCACTCTGAATTAGCGTGTGCCAAATGGCCGATAGGAGCCCCGATATTCAAGATTTTTTTTTCCTCGAATCGCGATTCGATCGAGAGCCGTCTTTCGAGGGCCGTTGCAAAAAAATGGGTCCTACGAAAATTCTTAAAATCGCTCCAAGTATCCGTCATTGTGTCACGAACAAGTACCCTGAACCGTTTTTCTTAACTCCGTCAATAACTGTTGGAAAATAGCATCGGGTGGAGACACTCGGATGGGCCTATGGGGCTTTGGGGGGGCGGGTATCCAAAATAAGGCCCAATATCGAGTGCCGCTCTTCGAGGACATATAATTGACTGCCACTCTGAATTAGCGTGTGCCAAATGGCCGATAGGAGCCCCGATATTCAAGATTTTTTTTTCCTCGAATCGCGTTTCGATCGAGAGCCGTCTTTCGAGGGCCGTTGCAAAAAAATGGGTCCTACGAAAATTCTTAAAATCGCTCCAAGTATCCGTCATTGTGTCACGAACAAGTACCCTGAACCGTTTTTCTTAACTCCGTCAATAACTGTTGGAAAATAGCATCGGGTGGAGACACTCGGATGGGCCTATGGGGCTTTGGGGGGGCGGGTATCCAAAATAAGGCCCAATATCGAGTGCCGCTCTTCGAGGACATATAATTGACTGCCACTCTGAATTAGCGTGTGCCAAATGGCCGATAGGAGCCCCGATATTCAAGATTTTTTTTTCCTCGAATCGCGTTTCGATCGAGAGCCGTCTTTCGAGGGCCGTTGCAAAAAAATGGGTCCTACGAAAATTCTTAAAATCGCTCCAAGTATCCGTCATTGTGTCACGAACAAGTACCCTGAACCGTTTTTCATAACTCCGTCAATAACTGTTGGAAAATAGCATCGGGTGGAGACACTCGGATGGGCCTATGGGGCTTTGGGGGGGCGGGTATCCAAAATAAGGCCCAATATCGAGTGCCGCTCTTCGAGGACATATAATTGACTGCCACTCTGAATTAGCGTGTGCCAAATGGACGATAGGAGCCCTGATATTCAAGATTTTTTTCCCCTCGAATCGCGATTCGATCGAGAGCCGTCTTTCGAGGGCTGTTGCAAAAAAATGGGTCCTACGAAAATTCTTAAAATCGCTCCAAGTATCCGTCATTGTGTCACGAACAAGTACCCTGAACCGTTTTTCTTAACTCCGTCAATATCAGATGGAAAATAGCATCGGGTGGAGACACTCGGATGGGCCTATGGGGCTTTGGGAGGGCGGGTATCCAAAATAAGGCCCAATATCGAGTGCCGCTCTTCGAGGACATATAATTGACTGCCACTCTGAATTAGCGTGTGCCAAATGGACGATAGGAGCCCTGATATTCAAGATTTTTTTCCCCTCGAATCGCGATTCGATCGAGAGCCGTCTTTCGAGGGCTGTTGCAAAAAAATGGGTCCTACGAAAATTCTTAAAATCGCTCCAAGTATCCGTCATTGTGTCACGAACAAGTACCCTGAACCGTTTTTCTTAACTCCGTCAATAGCAGATGGAAAATAGCATCGGGTGGAGACACTCGGATGGGCCTATGGGGCTTTGGGGGGGCGGGTATCCAAAATAAGGCCCAATATCGAGTGCCGCTCTTCGAGGACATATAATTCAATGCCACTCTGAATTAGCGTGTGCCAAATGGCCGATAGGAGCCCTGATATTCAAGATTTTTTTTCCCCCGAATCGCGATTCGATCGAGAGCCGTCTTTCGAGGGCTGTTGCAAAAAAATGGGTCCTACGAAAATTCTTAAAATCGCTCCAAGTATCCGTCATTGTGTCACGAACAAGTACCCTGAACCGTTTTTCTTAACTCCGTCAATAGCAGATGGAAAATAGCATCGGGTGGAGACACTCGGATGGGCCTATGGGGCTTTGGGGGGGCGGGTATCCAAAATAAGGCCCAATATCGAGTGCCGCTCTTCGAGGACATATAATTGACTGCCACTCTGAATTAGCGTGTGCCAAATGGACGATAGGAGCCCTGATATTCAAGATTTTTTTCCCCTCGAATCGCGATTCGATCGAGAGCCGTCTTTCGAGGACTGTTGCAAAAAAATGGGTCCTACGAAAATTCTTAAAATCGCTCCAAGTATCCGTCATTGTGTCACGAACAAGTACCCTGAACCGTTTTTCTTAACTCCGTCAATATCAGATGGAAAATAGCATCGGGTGGAGACACTCGGATGGGCCTATGGGGCTTTGGGGGGGCGGGTATCCAAAATAAGGCCCAATATCGAGTGCCGCTCTTCGAGGACATATAATTGACTGCCACTCTGAATTAGCGTGTGCCAAATGGACGATAGGAGCCCTGATATTCAAGATTTTTTTCCCCTCGAATCGCGATTCGATCGAGAGCCGTCTTTCGAGGGCTGTTGCAAAAAAATGAGTCCTACGAAAATTCTTAAAATCGCTCCAAGTATCCGTCATTGTGTCACGAACAAGTACCCTGAACCGTTTTTCTTAACTCCGTCAATAGCAGATGGAAAATAGCATCGCGTGGAGACACTCGGATGGGCCTATGGGGCTTTGGGGGGGCGGGTATCCAAAATAAGGCCCAATATCGAGTGCCGCTCTTCGAGGACATATAATTGACTGCCACTCTGAATTAGCGTGTGCCAAATGGACGATAGGAGCCCTGATATTCAAGATTTTTTTCCCCTCGAATCGCGATTCGATCGAGAGCCGTCTTTCGAGGGCTGTTGCAAAAAAATGGGTCCTACGAAAATTCTTAAAATCGCTCCAAGTATCCGTCATTGTGTCACGAACAAGTACCCTGAACCGTTTTTCTTAACTCCGTCAATAACTGTTGGAAAATAGCATCGGGTGGAGACACTCGGATGGGCCTATGGGGCTTTGGGGGGGCGGGTATCCAAAATAAGGCCCAATATCGAGTGCCGCTCTTCGAGGACATATAATTGACTGCCACTCTGAATTAGCGTGTGCCAAATGGCCGATAGGAGCCCCGATATTCAAGATTTTTTTTTCCTCGAATCGCGTTTCGATCGAGAGCCGTCTTTCGAGGGCCGTTGCAAAAAAATGGGTCCTACGAAAATTCTTAAAATCGCTCCAAGTATCCGTCATTGTGTCACGAACAAGTACCCTGAACCGTTTTTCTTAACTCCGTCAATAACTGTTGGAAAATAGCATCGGGTGGAGACACTCGGATGGGCCTATGGGGCTTTGGGGGGGCGGGTATCCAAAATAAGGCCCAATATCGAGTGCCGCTCTTCGAGGACATATAATTGACTGCCACTCTGAATTAGCGTGTGCCAAATGGCCGATAGGAGCCCCGATATTCAAGATTTTTTTTTCCTCGAATCGCGATTCGATCGAGAGCCGTCTTTCGAGGGCCGTTGCAAAAAAATGGGTCCTACGAAAATTCTTAAAATCGCTCCAAGTATCCGTCATTGTGTCACGAACAAGTACCCTGAACCGTTTTTCTTAACTCCGTCAATAACTGTTGGAAAATAGCATCGGGTGGAGACACTCGGATGGGCCTATGGGGCTTTGGGGGGGCGGGTATCCAAAATAAGGCCCAATATCGAGTGCCGCTCTTCGAGGACATATAATTGACTGCCACTCTGAATTAGCGTGTGCCAAATGGCCGATAGGAGCCCCGATATTCAAGATTTTTTTTTCCTCGAATCGCGTTTCGATCGAGAGCCGTCTTTCGAGGGCCGTTGCAAAAAAATGGGTCCTACGAAAATTCTTAAAATCGCTCCAAGTATCCGTCATTGTGTCACGAACAAGTACCCTGAACCGTTTTTCTTAACTCCGTCAATAACTGTTGGAAAATAGCATCGGGTGGAGACACTCGGATGGGCCTATGGGGCTTTGGGGGGGCGGGTATCCAAAATAAGGCCCAATATCGAGTGCCGCTCTTCGAGGACATATAATTGACTGCCACTCTGAATTAGCGTGTGCCAAATGGCCGATAGGAGCCCCGATATTCAAGATTTTTTTTTCCTCGAATCGCGTTTCGATCGAGAGCCGTCTTTCGAGGGCCGTTGCAAAAAAATGGGTCCTACGAAAATTCTTAAAATCGCTCCAAGTATCCGTCATTGTGTCACGAACAAGTACCCTGAACCGTTTTTCTTAACTCCGTCAATAACTGTTGGAAAATAGCATCGGGTGGAGACACTCGGATGGGCCTATGGGGCTTTGGGGGGGCGGGTATCCAAAATAAGGCCCAATATCGAGTGCCGCTCTTCGAGGACATATAATTGACTGCCACTCTGAATTAGCGTGTGCCAAATGGCCGATAGGAGCCCCGATATTCAAGATTTTTTTTTCCTCGAATCGCGTTTCGATCGAGAGCCGTCTTTCGAGGGCCGTTGCAAAAAAATGGGTCCTACGAAAATTCTTAAAATCGCTCCAAGTATCCGTCATTGTGTCACGAACAAGTACCCTGAACCGTTTTTCTTAACTCCGTCAATAACTGTTGGAAAATAGCATCGGGTGGAGACACTCGGATGGGCCTATGGGGCTTTGGGGGGGCGGGTATCCAAAATAAGGCCCAATATCGAGTGCCGCTCTTCGAGGACATATAATTGACTGCCACTCTGAATTAGCGTGTGCCAAATGGCCGATAGGAGCCCCGATATTCAAGATTTTTTTTTCCTCGAATCGCGTTTCGATCGAGAGCCGTCTTTCGAGGGCCGTTGCAAAAAAATGGGTCCTACGAAAATTCTTAAAATCGCTCCAAGTATCCGTCATTGTGTCACGAACAAGTACCCTGAACCGTTTTTCTTAACTCCGTCAATAACTGTTGGAAAATAGCATCGGGTGGAGACACTCGGATGGGCCTATGGGGCTTTGGGGGGGCGGGTATCCAAAATAAGGCCCAATATCGAGTGCCGCTCTTCGAGGACATATAATTGACTGCCACTCTGAATTAGCGTGTGCCAAATGGCCGATAGGAGCCCCGATATTCAAGATTTTTTTTTCCTCGAATCGCGTTTCGATCGAGAGCCGTCTTTCGAGGGCCGTTGCAAAAAAATGGGTCCTACGAAAATTCTTAAAATCGCTCCAAGTATCCGTCATTGTGTCACGAACAAGTACCCTGAACCGTTTTTCTTAACTCCGTCAATAACTGTTGGAAAATAGCATCGGGTGGAGACACTCGGATGGGCCTATGGGGCTTTGGGGGGGCGGGTATCCAAAATAAGGCCCAATATCGAGTGCCGCTCTTCGAGGACATATAATTGACTGCCACTCTGAATTAGCGTGTGCCAAATGGACGATAGGAGCCCTGATATTCAAGATTTTTTTCCCCTCGAATCGCGATTCGATCGAGAGCCGTCTTTCGAGGGCTGTTGCAAAAAAATGGGTCCTACGAAAATTCTTAAAATCGCTCCAAGTATCCGTCATTGTGTCACGAACAAGTACCCTGAACCGTTTTTCTTAACTCCGTCAATAGCAGATGGAAAATAGCATCGGGTGGAGACACTCGGATGGGCCTATGGGGCTTTGGGGGGGCAGGTATCCAAAATAAGGCCCAATATCGAGTGCCGCTCTTCGAGGACATATAATTCAATGCCACTCTGAATTAGCGTGTGCCAAATGGCCGATAGGAGCCCTGATATTCAAGATTTTTTTTCCCCCGAATCGCGATTCGATCGAGAGCCGTCTTTCGAGGGCTGTTGCAAAAAAATGGGTCCTACGAAAATTCTTTAAATCGCTCCAAGTATCCGTCATTGTGTCACGAACAAGTACCCTGAACCGTTTTTCTTAACTCCGTCAATAGCAGATGGAAAATAGCATCGGGTGGAGACACTCGGATGGGCCTATGGGGCTTTGGGGGGGCGGGTATCCAAAATAAGGCCCAATATCGAGTGCCGCTCTTCGAGGACATATAATTGACTGCCACTCTGAATTAGCGTGTGCCAAATGGACGATAGGAGCCCTGATATTCAAGATTTTTTTCCCCTCGAATCGCGATTCGATCGAGAGCCGTCTTTCGAGGACTGTTGCAAAAAAATGGGTCCTACGAAAATTCTTAAAATCGCTCCAAGTATCCGTCATTGTGTCACGAACAAGTACCCTGAACCGTTTTTCTTAACTCCGTCAATATCAGATGGAAAATAGCATCGGGTGGAGACACTCGGATGGGCCTATGGGGCTTTGGGGGGGCGGGTATCCAAAATAAGGCCCAATATCGAGTGCCGCTCTTCGAGGACATATAATTGACTGCCACTCTGAATTAGCGTGTGCCAAATGGACGATAGGAGCCCTGATATTCAAGATTTTTTTCCCCTCGAATCGCGATTCGATCGAGAGCCGTCTTTCGAGGGCTGTTGCAAAAAAATGAGTCCTACGAAAATTCTTAAAATCGCTCCAAGTATCCGTCATTGTGTCACGAACAAGTACCCTGAACCGTTTTTCTTAACTCCGTCAATAGCAGATGGAAAATAGCATCGCGTGGAGACACTCGGATGGGCCTATGGGGCTTTGGGGGGGCGGGTATCCAAAATAAGGCCCAATATCGAGTGCCGCTCTTCGAGGACATATAATTGACTGCCACTCTGAATTAGCGTGTGCCAAATGGACGATAGGAGCCCTGATATTCAAGATTTTTTTCCCCTCGAATCGCGATTCGATCGAGAGCCGTCTTTCGAGGGCTGTTGCAAAAAAATGGGTCCTACGAAAATTCTTAAAATCGCTCCAAGTATCCGTCATTGTGTCACGAACAAGTACCCTGAACCGTTTTTCTTAACTCCGTCAATAACTGTTGGAAAATAGCATCGGGTGGAGACACTCGGATGGGCCTATGGGGCTTTGGGGGGGCGGGTATCCAAAATAAGGCCCAATATCGAGTGCCGCTCTTCGAGGACATATAATTGACTGCCACTCTGAATTAGCGTGTGCCAAATGGCCGATAGGAGCCCCGATATTCAAGATTTTTTTTTCCTCGAATCGCGTTTCGATCGAGAGCCGTCTTTCGAGGGCCGTTGCAAAAAAATGGGTCCTACGAAAATTCTTAAAATCGCTCCAAGTATCCGTCATTGTGTCACGAACAAGTACCCTGAACCGTTTTTCTTAACTCCGTCAATAACTGTTGGAAAATAGCATCGGGTGGAGACACTCGGATGGGCCTATGGGGCTTTGGGGGGGCGGGTATCCAAAATAAGGCCCAATATCGAGTGCCGCTCTTCGAGGACATATAATTGACTGCCACTCTGAATTAGCGTGTGCCAAATGGCCGATAGGAGCCCCGATATTCAAGATTTTTTTTTCCTCGAATCGCGATTCGATCGAGAGCCGTCTTTCGAGGGCCGTTGCAAAAAAATGGGTCCTACGAAAATTCTTAAAATCGCTCCAAGTATCCGTCATTGTGTCACGAACAAGTACCCTGAACCGTTTTTCTTAACTCCGTCAATAACTGTTGGAAAATAGCATCGGGTGGAGACACTCGGATGGGCCTATGGGGCTTTGGGGGGGCGGGTATCCAAAATAAGGCCCAATATCGAGTGCCGCTCTTCGAGGACATATAATTGACTGCCACTCTGAATTAGCGTGTGCCAAATGGCCGATAGGAGCCCCGATATTCAAGATTTTTTTTTCCTCGAATCGCGTTTCGATCGAGAGCCGTCTTTCGAGGGCCGTTGCAAAAAAATGGGTCCTACGAAAATTCTTAAAATCGCTCCAAGTATCCGTCATTGTGTCACGAACAAGTACCCTGAACCGTTTTTCTTAACTCCGTCAATAACTGTTGGAAAATAGCATCGGGTGGAGACACTCGGATGGGCCTATGGGGCTTTGGGGGGGCGGGTATCCAAAATAAGGCCCAATATCGAGTGCCGCTCTTCGAGGACATATAATTGACTGCCACTCTGAATTAGCGTGTGCCAAATGGCCGATAGGAGCCCCGATATTCAAGATTTTTTTTTCCTCGAATCGCGTTTCGATCGAGAGCCGTCTTTCGAGGGCCGTTGCAAAAAAATGGGTCCTACGAAAATTCTTAAAATCGCTCCAAGTATCCGTCATTGTGTCACGAACAAGTACCCTGAACCGTTTTTCTTAACTCCGTCAATAACTGTTGGAAAATAGCATCGGGTGGAGACACTCGGATGGGCCTATGGGGCTTTGGGGGGGCGGGTATCCAAAATAAGGCCCAATATCGAGTACCGCTCTTCGAGGACATATAATTGACTGCCACTCTGAATTAGCGTGTGCCAAATGGCCGATAGGAGCCCCGATATTCAAGATTTTTTTTTCCTCGAATCGCGTTTCGATCGAGAGCCGTCTTTCGAGGGCCGTTGCAAAAAAATGGGTCCTACGAAAATTCTTAAAATCGCTCCAAGTATCCGTCATTGTGTCACGAACAAGTACCCTGAACCGTTTTTCTTAACTCCGTCAATAACTGTTGGAAAATAGCATCGGGTGGAGACACTCGGATGGGCCTATGGGGCTTTGGGGGGGCGGGTATCCAAAATAAGGCCCAATATCGAGTGCCGCTCTTCGAGGACATATAATTGACTGCCACTCTGAATTAGCGTGTGCCAAATGGCCGATAGGAGCCCTGATATTCAAGATTTTTTTCCCCTCGAATCGCGATTCGATCGAGAGCCGTCTTTCGAGGGCTGTTGCAAAAAAATGAGTCCTACGAAAATTCTTAAAATCGCTCCAAGTATCCGTCATTGTGTCACGAACAAGTACCCTGAACCGTTTTTCTTAACTCCGTCAATAGCAGATGGAAAATAGCATCGCGTGGAGACACTCGGATGGGCCTATGGGGCTTTGGGGGGGCGGGTATCCAAAATAAGGCCCAATATCGAGTGCCGCTCTTCGAGGACATATAATTGACTGCCACTCTGAATTAGCGTGTGCCAAATGGACGATAGGAGCCCTGATATTCAAGATTTTTTTCCCCTCGAATCGCGATTCGATCGAGAGCCGTCTTTCGAGGGCTGTTGCAAAAAAATGGGTCCTACGAAAATTCTTAAAATCGCTCCAAGTATCCGTCATTGTGTCACGAACAAGTACCCTGAACCGTTTTTCTTAACTCCGTCAATAACTGTTGGAAAATAGCATCGGGTGGAGACACTCGGATGGGCCTATGGGGCTTTGGGGGGGCGGGTATCCAAAATAAGGCCCAATATCGAGTGCCGCTCTTCGAGGACATATAATTGACTGCCACTCTGAATTAGCGTGTGCCAAATGGCCGATAGGAGCCCCGATATTCAAGATTTTTTTTTCCTCGAATCGCGTTTCGATCGAGAGCCGTCTTTCGAGGGCCGTTGCAAAAAAATGGGTCCTACGAAAATTCTTAAAATCGCTCCAAGTATCCGTCATTGTGTCACGAACAAGTACCCTGAACCGTTTTTCTTAACTCCGTCAATAACTGTTGGAAAATAGCATCGGGTGGAGACACTCGGATGGGCCTATGGGGCTTTGGGGGGGCGGGTATCCAAAATAAGGCCCAATATCGAGTGCCGCTCTTCGAGGACATATAATTGACTGCCACTCTGAATTAGCGTGTGCCAAATGGCCGATAGGAGCCCCGATATTCAAGATTTTTTTTTCCTCGAATCGCGATTCGATCGAGAGCCGTCTTTCGAGGGCCGTTGCAAAAAAATGGGTCCTACGAAAATTCTTAAAATCGCTCCAAGTATCCGTCATTGTGTCACGAACAAGTACCCTGAACCGTTTTTCTTAACTCCGTCAATAACTGTTGGAAAATAGCATCGGGTGGAGACACTCGGATGGGCCTATGGGGCTTTGGGGGGGCGGGTATCCAAAATAAGGCCCAATATCGAGTGCCGCTCTTCGAGGACATATAATTGACTGCCACTCTGAATTAGCGTGTGCCAAATGGCCGATAGGAGCCCCGATATTCAAGATTTTTTTTTCCTCGAATCGCGTTTCGATCGAGAGCCGTCTTTCGAGGGCCGTTGCAAAAAAATGGGTCCTACGAAAATTCTTAAAATCGCTCCAAGTATCCGTCATTGTGTCACGAACAAGTACCCTGAACCGTTTTTCTTAACTCCGTCAATAACTGTTGGAAAATAGCATCGGGTGGAGACACTCGGATGGGCCTATGGGGCTTTGGGGGGGCGGGTATCCAAAATAAGGCCCAATATCGAGTGCCGCTCTTCGAGGACATATAATTGACTGCCACTCTGAATTAGCGTGTGCCAAATGGCCGATAGGAGCCCCGATATTCAAGATTTTTTTTTCCTCGAATCGCGTTTCGATCGAGAGCCGTCTTTCGAGGGCCGTTGCAAAAAAATGGGTCCTACGAAAATTCTTAAAATCGCTCCAAGTATCCGTCATTGTGTCACGAACAAGTACCCTGAACCGTTTTTCTTAACTCCGTCAATAACTGTTGGAAAATAGCATCGGGTGGAGACACTCGGATGGGCCTATGGGGCTTTGGGGGGGCGGGTATCCAAAATAAGGCCCAATATCGAGTGCCGCTCTTCGAGGACATATAATTGACTGCCACTCTGAATTAGCGTGTGCCAAATGGCCGATAGGAGCCCCGATATTCAAGATTTTTTTTTCCTCGAATCGCGTTTCGATCGAGAGCCGTCTTTCGAGGGCCGTTGCAAAAAAATGGGTCCTACGAAAATTCTTAAAATCGCTCCAAGTATCCGTCATTGTGTCACGAACAAGTACCCTGAACCGTTTTTCTTAACTCCGTCAATAACTGTTGGAAAATAGCATCGGGTGGAGACACTCGGATGGGCCTATGGGGCTTTGGGGGGGCGGGTATCCAAAATAAGGCCCAATATCGAGTGCCGCTCTTCGAGGACATATAATTGACTGCCACTCTGAATTAGCGTGTGCCAAATGGCCGATAGGAGCCCCGATATTCAAGATTTTTTTTTCCTCGAATCGCGTTTCGATCGAGAGCCGTCTTTCGAGGGCCGTTGCAAAAAAATGGGTCCTACGAAAATTCTTAAAATCGCTCCAAGTATCCGTCATTGTGTCACGAACAAGTACCCTGAACCGTTTTTCTTAACTCCGTCAATAACTGTTGGAAAATAGCATCGGGTGGAGACACTCGGATGGGCCTATGGGGCTTTGGGGGGGCGGGTATCCAAAATAAGGCCCAATATCGAGTGCCGCTCTTCGAGGACATATAATTGACTGCCACTCTGAATTAGCGTGTGCCAAATGGACGATAGGAGCCCTGATATTCAAGATTTTTTTCCCCTCGAATCGCGATTCGATCGAGAGCCGTCTTTCGAGGGCTGTTGCAAAAAAATGGGTCCTACGAAAATTCTTAAAATCGCTCCAAGTATCCGTCATTGTGTCACGAACAAGTACCCTGAACCGTTTTTCTTAACTCCGTCAATATCAGATGGAAAATAGCATCGGGTGGAGACACTCGGATGGGCCTATGGGGCTTTGGGGGGGCGGGTATCCAAAATAAGGCCCAATATCGAGTGCCGCTCTTCGAGGACATATAATTGACTGCCACTCTGAATTAGCGTGTGCCAAATGGACGATAGGAGCCCTGATATTCAAGATTTTTTTCCCCTCGAATCGCGATTCGATCGAGAGCCGTCTTTCGAGGGCTGTTGCAAAAAAATGGGTCCTACGAAAATTCTTAAAATCGCTCCAAGTATCCGTCATTGTGTCACGAACAAGTACCCTGAACCGTTTTTCTTAACTCCGTCAATAGCAGATGGAAAATAGCATCGGGTGGAGACACTCGGATGGGCCTATGGGGCTTTGGGGGGGCAGGTATCCAAAATAAGGCCCAATATCGAGTGCCGCTCTTCGAGGACATATAATTCAATGCCACTCTGAATTAGCGTGTGCCAAATGGCCGATAGGAGCCCTGATATTCAAGATTTTTTTTCCCCCGAATCGCGATTCGATCGAGAGCCGTCTTTCGAGGGCTGTTGCAAAAAAATGGGTCCTACGAAAATTCTTTAAATCGCTCCAAGTATCCGTCATTGTGTCACGAACAAGTACCCTGAACCGTTTTTCTTAACTCCGTCAATAGCAGATGGAAAATAGCATCGGGTGGAGACACTCGGATGGGCCTATGGGGCTTTGGGGGGGCGGGTATCCAAAATAAGGCCCAATATCGAGTGCCGCTCTTCGAGGACATATAATTGACTGCCACTCTGAATTAGCGTGTGCCAAATGGACGATAGGAGCCCTGATATTCAAGATTTTTTTCCCCTCGAATCGCGATTCGATCGAGAGCCGTCTTTCGAGGACTGTTGCAAAAAAATGGGTCCTACGAAAATTCTTAAAATCGCTCCAAGTATCCGTCATTGTGTCACGAACAAGTACCCTGAACCGTTTTTCTTAACTCCGTCAATATCAGATGGAAAATAGCATCGGGTGGAGACACTCGGATGGGCCTATGGGGCTTTGGGGGGGCGGGTATCCAAAATAAGGCCCAATATCGAGTGCCGCTCTTCGAGGACATATAATTGACTGCCACTCTGAATTAGCGTGTGCCAAATGGACGATAGGAGCCCTGATATTCAAGATTTTTTTCCCCTCGAATCGCGATTCGATCGAGAGCCGTCTTTCGAGGGCTGTTGCAAAAAAATGAGTCCTACGAAAATTCTTAAAATCGCTCCAAGTATCCGTCATTGTGTCACGAACAAGTACCCTGAACCGTTTTTCTTAACTCCGTCAATAGCAGATGGAAAATAGCATCGCGTGGAGACACTCGGATGGGCCTATGGGGCTTTGGGGGGGCGGGTATCCAAAATAAGGCCCAATATCGAGTGCCGCTCTTCGAGGACATATAATTGACTGCCACTCTGAATTAGCGTGTGCCAAATGGACGATAGGAGCCCTGATATTCAAGATTTTTTTCCCCTCGAATCGCGATTCGATCGAGAGCCGTCTTTCGAGGGCTGTTGCAAAAAAATGGGTCCTACGAAAATTCTTAAAATCGCTCCAAGTATCCGTCATTGTGTCACGAACAAGTACCCTGAACCGTTTTTCTTAACTCCGTCAATAACTGTTGGAAAATAGCATCGGGTGGAGACACTCGGATGGGCCTATGGGGCTTTGGGGGGGCGGGTATCCAAAATAAGGCCCAATATCGAGTGCCGCTCTTCGAGGACATATAATTGACTGCCACTCTGAATTAGCGTGTGCCAAATGGCCGATAGGAGCCCCGATATTCAAGATTTTTTTTTCCTCGAATCGCGTTTCGATCGAGAGCCGTCTTTCGAGGGCCGTTGCAAAAAAATGGGTCCTACGAAAATTCTTAAAATCGCTCCAAGTATCCGTCATTGTGTCACGAACAAGTACCCTGAACCGTTTTTCTTAACTCCGTCAATAACTGTTGGAAAATAGCATCGCGTGGAGACACTCGGATGGGCCTATGGGGCTTTGGGGGGGCGGGTATCCAAAATAAGGCCCAATATCGAGTGCCGCTCTTCGAGGACATATAATTGACTGCCACTCTGAATTAGCGTGTGCCAAATGGCCGATAGGAGCCCCGATATTCAAGATTTTTTTTTCCTCGAATCGCGATTCGATCGAGAGCCGTCTTTCGAGGGCCGTTGCAAAAAAATGGGTCCTACGAAAATTCTTAAAATCGCTCCAAGTATCCGTCATTGTGTCACGAACAAGTACCCTGAACCGTTTTTCTTAACTCCGTCAATAACTGTTGGAAAATAGCATCGGGTGGAGACACTCGGATGGGCCTATGGGGCTTTGGGGGGGCGGGTATCCAAAATAAGGCCCAATATCGAGTGCCGCTCTTCGAGGACATATAATTGACTGCCACTCTGAATTAGCGTGTGCCAAATGGCCGATAGGAGCCCCGATATTCAAGATTTTTTTTTCCTCGAATCGCGTTTCGATCGAGAGCCGTCTTTCGAGGGCCGTTGCAAAAAAATGGGTCCTACGAAAATTCTTAAAATCGCTCCAAGTATCCGTCATTGTGTCACGAACAAGTACCCTGAACCGTTTTTCTTAACTCCGTCAATAACTGTTGGAAAATAGCATCGGGTGGAGACACTCGGATGGGCCTATGGGGCTTTGGGGGGGCGGGTATCCAAAATAAGGCCCAATATCGAGTGCCGCTCTTCGAGGACATATAATTGACTGCCACTCTGAATTAGCGTGTGCCAAATGGCCGATAGGAGCCCCGATATTCAAGATTTTTTTTTCCTCGAATCGCGTTTCGATCGAGAGCCGTCTTTCGAGGGCCGTTGCAAAAAAATGGGTCCTACGAAAATTCTTAAAATCGCTCCAAGTATCCGTCATTGTGTCACGAACAAGTACCCTGAACCGTTTTTCTTAACTCCGTCAATAACTGTTGGAAAATAGCATCGGGTGGAGACACTCGGATGGGCCTATGGGGCTTTGGGGGGGCGGGTATCCAAAATAAGGCCCAATATCGAGTGCCGCTCTTCGAGGACATATAATTGACTGCCACTCTGAATTAGCGTGTGCCAAATGGCCGATAGGAGCCCCGATATTCAAGATTTTTTTTTCCTCGAATCGCGTTTCGATCGAGAGCCGTCTTTCGAGGGCCGTTGCAAAAAAATGGGTCCTACGAAAATTCTTAAAATCGCTCCAAGTATCCGTCATTGTGTCACGAACAAGTACCCTGAACCGTTTTTCTTAACTCCGTCAATAACTGTTGGAAAATAGCATCGGGTGGAGACACTCGGATGGGCCTATGGGGCTTTGGGGGGGCGGGTATCCAAAATAAGGCCCAATATCGAGTGCCGCTCTTCGAGGACATATAATTGACTGCCACTCTGAATTAGCGTGTGCCAAATGGCCGATAGGAGCCCTGATATTCAAGATTTTTTTCCCCTCGAATCGCGATTCGATCGAGAGCCGTCTTTCGAGGGCTGTTGCAAAAAAATGAGTCCTACGAAAATTCTTAAAATCGCTCCAAGTATCCGTCATTGTGTCACGAACAAGTACCCTGAACCGTTTTTCTTAACTCCGTCAATAGCAGATGGAAAATAGCATCGCGTGGAGACACTCGGATGGGCCTATGGGGCTTTGGGGGGGCGGGTATCCAAAATAAGGCCCAATATCGAGTGCCGCTCTTCGAGGACATATAATTGACTGCCACTCTGAATTAGCGTGTGCCAAATGGACGATAGGAGCCCTGATATTCAAGATTTTTTTCCCCTCGAATCGCGATTCGATCGAGAGCCGTCTTTCGAGGGCTGTTGCAAAAAAATGGGTCCTACGAAAATTCTTAAAATCGCTCCAAGTATCCGTCATTGTGTCACGAACAAGTACCCTGAACCGTTTTTCTTAACTCCGTCAATAACTGTTGGAAAATAGCATCGGGTGGAGACACTCGGATGGGCCTATGGGGCTTTGGGGGGGCGGGTATCCAAAATAAGGCCCAATATCGAGTGCCGCTCTTCGAGGACATATAATTGACTGCCACTCTGAATTAGCGTGTGCCAAATGGCCGATAGGAGCCCCGATATTCAAGATTTTTTTTTCCTCGAATCGCGTTTCGATCGAGAGCCGTCTTTCGAGGGCCGTTGCAAAAAAATGGGTCCTACGAAAATTCTTAAAATCGCTCCAAGTATCCGTCATTGTGTCACGAACAAGTACCCTGAACCGTTTTTCTTAACTCCGTCAATAACTGTTGGAAAATAGCATCGGGTGGAGACACTCGGATGGGCCTATGGGGCTTTGGGGGGGCGGGTATCCAAAATAAGGCCCAATATCGAGTGCCGCTCTTCGAGGACATATAATTGACTGCCACTCTGAATTAGCGTGTGCCAAATGGCCGATAGGAGCCCCGATATTCAAGATTTTTTTTTCCTCGAATCGCGATTCGATCGAGAGCCGTCTTTCGAGGGCCGTTGCAAAAAAATGGGTCCTACGAAAATTCTTAAAATCGCTCCAAGTATCCGTCATTGTGTCACGAACAAGTACCCTGAACCGTTTTTCTTAACTCCGTCAATAACTGTTGGAAAATAGCATCGGGTGGAGACACTCGGATGGGCCTATGGGGCTTTGGGGGGGCGGGTATCCAAAATAAGGCCCAATATCGAGTGCCGCTCTTCGAGGACATATAATTGACTGCCACTCTGAATTAGCGTGTGCCAAATGGCCGATAGGAGCCCCGATATTCAAGATTTTTTTTTCCTCGAATCGCGTTTCGATCGAGAGCCGTCTTTCGAGGGCCGTTGCAAAAAAATGGGTCCTACGAAAATTCTTAAAATCGCTCCAAGTATCCGTCATTGTGTCACGAACAAGTACCCTGAACCGTTTTTCTTAACTCCGTCAATAACTGTTGGAAAATAGCATCGGGTGGAGACACTCGGATGGGCCTATGGGGCTTTGGGGGGGCGGGTATCCAAAATAAGGCCCAATATCGAGTGCCGCTCTTCGAGGACATATAATTGACTGCCACTCTGAATTAGCGTGTGCCAAATGGCCGATAGGAGCCCCGATATTCAAGATTTTTTTTTCCTCGAATCGCGTTTCGATCGAGAGCCGTCTTTCGAGGGCCGTTGCAAAAAAATGGGTCCTACGAAAATTCTTAAAATCGCTCCAAGTATCCGTCATTGTGTCACGAACAAGTACCCTGAACCGTTTTTCTTAACTCCGTCAATAACTGTTGGAAAATAGCATCGGGTGGAGACACTCGGATGGGCCTATGGGGCTTTGGGGGGGCGGGTATCCAAAATAAGGCCCAATATCGAGTGCCGCTCTTCGAGGACATATAATTGACTGCCACTCTGAATTAGCGTGTGCCAAATGGCCGATAGGAGCCCCGATATTCAAGATTTTTTTTTCCTCGAATCGCGTTTCGATCGAGAGCCGTCTTTCGAGGGCCGTTGCAAAAAAATGGGTCCTACGAAAATTCTTAAAATCGCTCCAAGTATCCGTCATTGTGTCACGAACAAGTACCCTGAACCGTTTTTCTTAACTCCGTCAATAACTGTTGGAAAATAGCATCGGGTGGAGACACTCGGATGGGCCTATGGGGCTTTGGGGGGGCGGGTATCCAAAATAAGGCCCAATATCGAGTGCCGCTCTTCGAGGACATATAATTGACTGCCACTCTGAATTAGCGTGTGCCAAATGGCCGATAGGAGCCCCGATATTCAAGATTTTTTTTTCCTCGAATCGCGTTTCGATCGAGAGCCGTCTTTCGAGGGCCGTTGCAAAAAAATGGGTCCTACGAAAATTCTTAAAATCGCTCCAAGTATCCGTCATTGTGTCACGAACAAGTACCCTGAACCGTTTTTCTTAACTCCGTCAATAACTGTTGGAAAATAGCATCGGGTGGAGACACTCGGATGGGCCTATGGGGCTTTGGGGGGGCGGGTATCCAAAATAAGGCCCAATATCGAGTGCCGCTCTTCGAGGACATATAATTGACTGCCACTCTGAATTAGCGTGTGCCAAATGGACGATAGGAGCCCTGATATTCAAGATTTTTTTCCCCTCGAATCGCGATTCGATCGAGAGCCGTCTTTCGAGGGCTGTTGCAAAAAAATGGGTCCTACGAAAATTCTTAAAATCGCTCCAAGTATCCGTCATTGTGTCACGAACAAGTACCCTGAACCGTTTTTCTTAACTCCGTCAATATCAGATGGAAAATAGCATCGGGTGGAGACACTCGGATGGGCCTATGGGGCTTTGGGGGGGCGGGTATCCAAAATAAGGCCCAATATCGAGTGCCGCTCTTCGAGGACATATAATTGACTGCCACTCTGAATTAGCGTGTGCCAAATGGACGATAGGAGCCCTGATATTCAAGATTTTTTTCCCCTCGAATCGCGATTCGATCGAGAGCCGTCTTTCGAGGGCTGTTGCAAAAAAATGGGTCCTACGAAAATTCTTAAAATCGCTCCAAGTATCCGTCATTGTGTCACGAACAAGTACCCTGAACCGTTTTTCTTAACTCCGTCAATAGCAGATGGAAAATAGCATCGGGTGGAGACACTCGGATGGGCCTATGGGGCTTTGGGGGGGCAGGTATCCAAAATAAGGCCCAATATCGAGTGCCGCTCTTCGAGGACATATAATTCAATGCCACTCTGAATTAGCGTGTGCCAAATGGCCGATAGGAGCCCTGATATTCAAGATTTTTTTTCCCCCGAATCGCGATTCGATCGAGAGCCGTCTTTCGAGGGCTGTTGCAAAAAAATGGGTCCTACGAAAATTCTTTAAATCGCTCCAAGTATCCGTCATTGTGTCACAAACAAGTACCCTGAACCGTTTTTCTTAACTCCGTCAATAGCAGATGGAAAATAGCATCGGGTGGAGACACTCGGATGGGCCTATGGGGCTTTGGGGGGGCGGGTATGCAAAATAAGGCCCAATATCGAGTGCCACTCTGAATTAGCGTGTGCCAAATGGACGATAGGAGCCCTGATATTCAAGATTTTTTTCCCCTCGAATCGCGATTCGATCGAGAGCCGTCTTTCGAGGGCTGTTGCAAAAAAATGGGTCCTACGAAAATTCTTAAAATCGCTCCAAGTATCCGTCATTGTGTCACGAACAAGTACCCTGAACCGTTTTTCTTAACTCCGTCAATATCAGATGGAAAATAGCATCGGGTGGAGACACTCGGATGGGCCTATGGGGCTTTGGGGGGGCGGGTATCCAAAATAAGGCCCAATATCGAGTGCCGCTCTTCGAGGACATATAATTGACTGCCACTCTGAATTAGCGTGTGCCAAATGGACGATAGGAGCCCTGATATTCAAGATTTTTTTCCCCTCGAATCGCGATTCGATCGAGAGCCGTCTTTCGAGGGCTGTTGCAAAAAAATGGGTCCTACGAAAATTCTTAAAATCGCTCCAAGTATCCGTCATTGTGTCACGAACAAGTACCCTGAACCGTTTTTCTTAACTCCGTCAATAGCAGATGGAAAATAGCATCGGGTGGAGACACTCGGATGGGCCTATGGGGCTTTGGGGGGGCGGGTATCCAAAATAAGGCCCAATATCGAGTGCCGCTCTTCGAGGACATATAATTCAATGCCACTCTGAATTAGCGTGTGCCAAATGGCCGATAGGAGCCCTGATATTCAAGATTTTTTTTCCCCCGAATCGCGATTCGATCGAGAGCCGTCTTTCGAGGGCTGTTGCAAAAAAATGGGTCCTACGAAAATTCTTAAAATCGCTCCAAGTATCCGTCATTGTGTCACGAACAAGTACCCTGAACCGTTTTTCTTAACTCCGTCAATAGCAGATGGAAAATAGCATCGGGTGGAGACACTCGGATGGGCCTATGGGGCTTTGGGGGGGCGGGTATCCAAAATAAGGCCCAATATCGAGTGCCGCTCTTCGAGGACATATAATTGACTGCCACTCTGAATTAGCGTGTGCCAAATGGACGATAGGAGCCCTGATATTCAAGATTTTTTTCCCCTCGAATCGCGATTCGATCGAGAGCCGTCTTTCGAGGGCTGTTGCAAAAAAATGGGTCCTACGAAAATTCTTAAAATCGCTCCAAGTATCCGTCATTGTGTCACGAACAAGTACCCTGAACCGTTTTTCTTAACTCCGTCAATATCAGATGGAAAATAGCATCGGGTGGAGACACTCGGATGGGCCTATGGGGCTTTGGGGGGGCGGGTATCCAAAATAAGGCCCAATATCGAGTGCCGCTCTTCGAGGACATATAATTGACTGCCACTCTGAATTAGCGTGTGCCAAATGGACGATAGGAGCCCTGATATTCAAGATTTTTTTCCCCTCGAATCGCGATTCGATCGAGAGCCGTCTTTCGAGGGCTGTTGCAAAAAAATGGGTCCTACGAAAATTCTTAAAATCGCTCCAAGTATCCGTCATTGTGTCACGAACAAGTACCCTGAACCGTTTTTCTTAACTCCGTCAATAACTGTTGGAAAATAGCATCGGGTGGAGACACTCGGATGGGCCTATGGGGCTTTGGGGGGGCGGGTATCCAAAATAAGGCCCAATATCGAGTGCCGCTCTTCGAGGACATATAATTGACTGCCACTCTGAATTAGCGTGTGCCAAATGGCCGATAGGAGCCCCGATATTCAAGATTTTTTTTTCCTCGAATCGCGTTTCGATCGAGAGCCGTCTTTCGAGGGCCGTTGCAAAAAAATGGGTCCTACGAAAATTCTTAAAATCGCTCCAAGTATCCGTCATTGTGTCACGAACAAGTACCCTGAACCGTTTTTCTTAACTCCGTCAATAACTGTTGGAAAATAGCATCGGGTGGAGACACTCGGATGGGCCTATGGGGCTTTGGGGGGGCGGGTATCCAAAATAAGGCCCAATATCGAGTGCCGCTCTTCGAGGACATATAATTGACTGCCACTCTGAATTAGCGTGTGCCAAATGGCCGATAGGAGCCCCGATATTCAAGATTTTTTTTTCCTCGAATCGCGATTCGATCGAGAGCCGTCTTTCGAGGGCCGTTGCAAAAAAATGGGTCCTACGAAAATTCTTAAAATCGCTCCAAGTATCCGTCATTGTGTCACGAACAAGTACCCTGAACCGTTTTTCTTAACTCCGTCAATAACTGTTGGAAAATAGCATCGGGTGGAGACACTCGGATGGGCCTATGGGGCTTTGGGGGGGCGGGTATCCAAAATAAGGCCCAATATCGAGTGCCGCTCTTCGAGGACATATAATTGACTGCCACTCTGAATTAGCGTGTGCCAAATGGCCGATAGGAGCCCCGATATTCAAGATTTTTTTTTCCTCGAATCGCGTTTCGATCGAGAGCCGTCTTTCGAGGGCCGTTGCAAAAAAATGGGTCCTACGAAAATTCTTAAAATCGCTCCAAGTATCCGTCATTGTGTCACGAACAAGTACCCTGAACCGTTTTTCTTAACTCCGTCAATAACTGTTGGAAAATAGCATCGGGTGGAGACACTCGGATGGGCCTATGGGGCTTTGGGGGGGCGGGTATCCAAAATAAGGCCCAATATCGAGTGCCGCTCTTCGAGGACATATAATTGACTGCCACTCTGAATTAGCGTGTGCCAAATGGCCGATAGGAGCCCCGATATTCAAGATTTTTTTTTCCTCGAATCGCGTTTCGATCGAGAGCCGTCTTTCGAGGGCCGTTGCAAAAAAATGGGTCCTACGAAAATTCTTAAAATCGCTCCAAGTATCCGTCATTGTGTCACGAACAAGTACCCTGAACCGTTTTTCTTAACTCCGTCAATAACTGTTGGAAAATAGCATCGGGTGGAGACACTCGGATGGGCCTATGGGGCTTTGGGGGGGCGGGTATCCAAAATAAGGCCCAATATCGAGTGCCGCTCTTCGAGGACATATAATTGACTGCCACTCTGAATTAGCGTGTGCCAAATGGCCGATAGGAGCCCCGATATTCAAGATTTTTTTTTCCTCGAATCGCGTTTCGATCGAGAGCCGTCTTTCGAGGGCCGTTGCAAAAAAATGGGTCCTACGAAAATTCTTAAAATCGCTCCAAGTATCCGTCATTGTGTCACGAACAAGTACCCTGAACCGTTTTTCTTAACTCCGTCAATAACTGTTGGAAAATAGCATCGGGTGGAGACACTCGGATGGGCCTATGGGGCTTTGGGGGGGCGGGTATCCAAAATAAGGCCCAATATCGAGTGCCGCTCTTCGAGGACATATAATTGACTGCCACTCTGAATTAGCGTGTGCCAAATGGCCGATAGGAGCCCCGATATTCAAGATTTTTTTTTCCTCGAATCGCGTTTCGATCGAGAGCCGTCTTTCGAGGGCCGTTGCAAAAAAATGGGTCCTACGAAAATTCTTAAAATCGCTCCAAGTATCCGTCATTGTGTCACGAACAAGTACCCTGAACCGTTTTTCTTAACTCCGTCAATAACTGTTGGAAAATAGCATCGGGTGGAGACACTCGGATGGGCCTATGGGGCTTTGGGGGGGCGGGTATCCAAAATAAGGCCCAATATCGAGTGCCGCTCTTCGAGGACATATAATTGACTGCCACTCTGAATTAGCGTGTGCCAAATGGACGATAGGAGCCCTGATATTCAAGATTTTTTTCCCCTCGAATCGCGATTCGATCGAGAGCCGTCTTTCGAGGGCTGTTGCAAAAAAATGGGTCCTACGAAAATTCTTAAAATCGCTCCAAGTATCCGTCATTGTGTCACGAACAAGTACCCTGAACCGTTTTTCTTAACTCCGTCAATATCAGATGGAAAATAGCATCGGGTGGAGACACTCGGATGGGCCTATGGGGCTTTGGGGGGGCGGGTATCCAAAATAAGGCCCAATATCGAGTGCCGCTCTTCGAGGACATATAATTGACTGCCACTCTGAATTAGCGTGTGCCAAATGGACGATAGGAGCCCTGATATTCAAGATTTTTTTCCCCTCGAATCGCGATTCGATCGAGAGCCGTCTTTCGAGGGCTGTTGCAAAAAAATGGGTCCTACGAAAATTCTTAAAATCGCTCCAAGTATCCGTCATTGTGTCACGAACAAGTACCCTGAACCGTTTTTCTTAACTCCGTCAATAGCAGATGGAAAATAGCATCGGGTGGAGACACTCGGATGGGCCTATGGGGCTTTGGGGGGGCAGGTATCCAAAATAAGGCCCAATATCGAGTGCCGCTCTTCGAGGACATATAATTCAATGCCACTCTGAATTAGCGTGTGCCAAATGGCCGATAGGAGCCCTGATATTCAAGATTTTTTTTCCCCCGAATCGCGATTCGATCGAGAGCCGTCTTTCGAGGGCTGTTGCAAAAAAATGGGTCCTACGAAAATTCTTTAAATCGCTCCAAGTATCCGTCATTGTGTCACGAACAAGTACCCTGAACCGTTTTTCTTAACTCCGTCAATAGCAGATGGAAAATAGCATCGGGTGGAGACACTCGGATGGGCCTATGGGGCTTTGGGGGGGCGGGTATGCAAAATAAGGCCCAATATCGAGTGCCGCTCTTCGAGGACATATAATTGACTGCCACTCTGAATTAGCGTGTGCCAAATGGACGATAGGAGCCCTGATATTCAAGATTTTTTTCCCCTCGAATCGCGATTCGATCGAGAGCCGTCTTTCGAGGGCTGTTGCAAAAAAATGGGTCCTACGAAAATTCTTAAAATCGCTCCAAGTATCCGTCATTGTGTCACGAACAAGTACCCTGAACCGTTTTTCTTAACTCCGTCAATATCAGATGGAAAATAGCATCGGGTGGAGACACTCGGATGGGCCTATGGGGCTTTGGGGGGGCGGGTATCCAAAATAAGGCCCAATATCGAGTGCCGCTCTTCGAGGACATATAATTGACTGCCACTCTGAATTAGCGTGTGCCAAATGGACGATAGGAGCCCTGATATTCAAGATTTTTTTCCCCTCGAATCGCGATTCGATCGAGAGCCGTCTTTCGAGGGCTGTTGCAAAAAAATGGGTCCTACGAAAATTCTTAAAATCGCTCCAAGTATCCGTCATTGTGTCACGAACAAGTACCCTGAACCGTTTTTCTTAACTCCGTCAATAGCAGATGGAAAATAGCATCGGGTGGAGACACTCGGATGGGCCTATGGGGCTTTGGGGGGGCGGGTATCCAAAATAAGGCCCAATATCGAGTGCCGCTCTTCGAGGACATATAATTCAATGCCACTCTGAATTAGCGTGTGCCAAATGGCCGATAGGAGCCCTGATATTCAAGATTTTTTTTCCCCCGAATCGCGATTCGATCGAGAGCCGTCTTTCGAGGGCTGTTGCAAAAAAATGGGTCCTACGAAAATTCTTAAAATCGCTCCAAGTATCCGTCATTGTGTCACGAACAAGTACCCTGAACCGTTTTTCTTAACTCCGTCAATAGCAGATGGAAAATAGCATCGGGTGGAGACACTCGGATGGGCCTATGGGGCTTTGGGGGGGCGGGTATCCAAAATAAGGCCCAATATCGAGTGCCGCTCTTCGAGGACATATAATTGACTGCCACTCTGAATTAGCGTGTGCCAAATGGACGATAGGAGCCCTGATATTCAAGATTTTTTTCCCCTCGAATCGCGATTCGATCGAGAGCCGTCTTTCGAGGGCTGTTGCAAAAAAATGGGTCCTACGAAAATTCTTAAAATCGCTCCAAGTATCCGTCATTGTGTCACGAACAAGTACCCTGAACCGTTTTTCTTAACTCCGTCAATATCAGATGGAAAATAGCATCGGGTGGAGACACTCGGATGGGCCTATGGGGCTTTGGGGGGGCGGGTATCCAAAATAAGGCCCAATATCGAGTGCCGCTCTTCGAGGACATATAATTGACTGCCACTCTGAATTAGCGTGTGCCAAATGGACGATAGGAGCCCTGATATTCAAGATTTTTTTCCCCTCGAATCGCGATTCGATCGAGAGCCGTCTTTCGAGGGCTGTTGCAAAAAAATGGGTCCTACGAAAATTCTTAAAATCGCTCCAAGTATCCGTCATTGTGTCACGAACAAGTACCCTGAACCGTTTTTCTTAACTCCGTCAATAGCAGATGGAAAATAGCAACGGGTGGAGACACTCGGATGGGCCTATGGGGCTTTGGGGGGGCGGGTATCCAAAATAAGGCCCAATATCGAGTGCCGCTCTTCGAGGACATATAATTGACTGCCACTCTGAATTAGCGTGTGCCAAATGGACGATAGGAGCCCTGATATTCAAGATTTTTTTCCCCTCGAATCGCGATTCGATCGAGAGCCGTCTTTCGAGGGCTGTTGCAAAAAAATGGGTCCTACGAAAATTCTTAAAATCGCTCCAAGTATCCGTCATTGTGTCACGAACAAGTACCCTGAACCGTTTTTCTTAACTCCGTCAATATCAGATGGAAAATAGCATCGGGTGGAGACACTCGGATGGGCCTATGGGGCTTTGGGGGGGCGGGTATCCAAAATAAGGCCCAATATCGAGTGCCGCTCTTCGAGGACATATAATTGACTGCCACTCTGAATTAGCGTGTGCCAAATGGACGATAGGAGCCCTGATATTCAAGATTTTTTTCCCCTCGAATCGCGATTCGATCGAGAGCCGTCTTTCGAGGGCTGTTGCAAAAAAATGGGTCCTACGAAAATTCTTAAAATCGCTCCAAGTATCCGTCATTGTGTCACGAACAAGTACCCTGAACCGTTTTTCTTAACTCCGTCAATAGCAGATGGAAAATAGCATCGGGTGGAGACACTCGGATGGGCCTATGGGGCTTTGGGGGGGCGGGTATCCAAAATAAGGCCCAATATCGAGTGCCGCTCTTCGAGGACATATAATTGACTGCTACTCTGAATTAGCGTGTGCCAAATGGACGATAGGAGCCCTGATATTCAAGATTTTTTTTCCCCCGAATCGCGATTCGATCGAGAGCCGTCTTTCGAGGGCTGTTGCAAAAAAATGGGTCCTACGAAAATTCTTAAAATCGCTCCAAGTATCCGTCATTGTGTCACGAACAAGTACCCTGAACCGTTTTTCTTAACTCCGTCAATATCAGATGGAAAATAGCATCGGGTGGAGACACTCGGATGGGCCTATGGGGCTTTGGGGGGGCGGGTATCCAAAATAAGGCCCAATATCGAGTGCCGCTCTTCGAGGACATATAATTGACTGCCACTCTGAATTAGCGTGTGCCAAATGGACGATAGGAGCCCTGATATTCAAGATTTTTTTCCCCTCGAATCGCGATTCGATCGAGAGCCGTCTTTCGAGGGCTGTTGCAAAAAAATGGGTTCTACGAAAATTCTTAAAATCGCTCCAAGTATCCGTCATTGTGTCACGAACAAGTACCCTGAACCATTTTTCTTAACTCCGTCAATAGCAGATGGAAAATAGCATCGGGTGGAGACACTCGGATGGGCCTATGGGGCTTTGGGGGGGCGGGTATCCAAAATAAGGCCCAATATCGAGTGCCGCTCTTCGAGGACATATAATTCAATGCCACTCTGAATTAGCGTGTGCCAAATGGCCGATAGGAGCCCTGATATTCAAGATTTTTTTTCCCCCGAATCGCGATTCGATCGAGAGCCGTCTTTCGAGGGCTGTTGCAAAAAAATGGGTCCTACGAAAATTCTTAAAATCGCTCTAAGTATCAGTCATGGTGTCACTAACAAATACCCTGAACCGTTTTTCCTAACTCCGTCAAAAGCAGTTGGAAAATAGCATCAGGTGGAGGCACTCGGATGGGCCTATGGGGCTTTGGAGCGGCGGATATCCAAAATAAGGTCCAATATCGAGTGCCGCTCTTCGAGGACATATAATTCACTGCCACTCTGAATTACCGTGTGCCAAATGGACGATAGGAGCCCTAATATTCAAGAGTTTTTTTTCCCTCGAATCGCGATTTGATCGAGAGCTATCTTTCGAGGGCTGTTGCAAAAAAATGGGTCCTACGAAAATTCTTAAAATCGCTCCAAGTATCGGTCATGGTGTCACGAACAAGTACCCTGAACCGTTTTTCTTAACTCCGTCAATAGCAGTTGGAAAATAGCATCAGCTGGAGACACTCGGATGGGCCTATGGGGCTTTGGAGGGGCGGATATCCAAAATAAGGTCCAATATCGAGTGCCGCTCTTCGAGGACATATAATTCACTGCCACTCTGAATTACCGTGTGCCAAATGGACGATAGGAGCCCTAATATTCAAGAGTTTTTTTTCCCTCGAATCGCGATTTGATCGAGAGCTATCTTTCGAGGGCTGTTGCAAAAAAACGGTTCCTACGAAAATTCTTAAAATCGCTCTAAGTATCAGTCATGGTGTCACTAACCAATACCCTGAACCGTTTTTCTTAACTCCGTCAAAAGCAGTTGGAAAATAGCATCAGGTGGAGGCACTCGGATGGGCCTATGGGGCTTTGGAGCGGCGGATATCCAAAATAAGGTCCAATATCGAGTGCCGCTCTTCGAGGACATATAATTCACTGCCACTCTGAATTACCGTGTGCCAAATGGACGATAGGAGTCCTAATATTCAAGATTTTTTTTTCCTCGAATCGCGATTTGATCGAGAGCTGTCTTTCGAGGGCTGTTGCAAAAAAATGGGTCCTACGAAAACTCTTAAAATCGCTCCAAGTATCGGTCATGGTGTCACGAACAAGTACCCTGAACCGTTTTTCTTAACTCCGTCAATAGCAGTTGGAAAATAGCATCAGCTGGAGACACTCGGATGGGCCTATGGGGCTTTGGAGGGGCGGGTATCCAAAATAAGGCCCAATATCGAGTGCCGCTCTTCGAGGACATATAATTCATTGCCACTCTGAATTACCGTGTGCCAAATTGACGATAGGAGCCATAATATTCAAGATTTTTTTTCCCCGAATCGCGCTTCGATCGAGAGCCGTCTTTCGAGGGCTGTTGCAAAAAAATGGGTCCTACGAAAATTCTTAAAATCGCTCCAAGTATCGGTCATGGTGTCACGAACAAGTACCCTGAACCGTTTTTCTTAACTCCGTCAATAGCAGTTGGAAAATAGCATCAGCTGGAGACACTCGGATGGGCCTATGGGGCTTTGGAGGGGCGGGTATCCAAAATAAGGCCCAATATCGAGTGCCGCTCTTCGAGGACATATAATTCAATGCCACTCTGAATTACCGTGTGCCAAATGGACGATAGGAGCCCTAATATTCAAGATTTTTTTCCCTCGAATCGCGATTTGATCGAGAGCTGTCTTTCGAGGGCTGTTGCAAAAAAATGGGTCCTACGAAAATTCTTAAAATCGCTCGAAGTATCAGTCATGGTGTCACGAACAAGTACCCTGAACCGTCTTTCTTAACTCCGTCAAAAGCATTTGGAAAATAGCATCAGGTGGAGACACTCGGATGGGCCTATGGGGCTTTGGAGCGGCGGATATCAAAAATAAGGCCCAATATCGAGTGCCGCTCTTCGAGGACATATAATGCACTGCCACTCTGAATTACCGTGTGCCAAATGGACGATAGGAGCCCTAATATTCAAGATTTTTTTTCCCTCGAATCGCGATTTGATCGAGAGCTGTCTTTCGAGGGCTGTTGCAAAAAATGGGTCCTACGAAAATTCTTAAAATCGCTCCAAGTATCCGTCATTGTGTCACGAACAAGTACCCTGAACCGTTTTTCTTAACTCCGTCAAAAGCTGATGGAAAATAGCATCGGGTGGAGACACTCGGATGGGCCTATGGGGCTTTGGGGGGGCGGGTATCCGAAATAAGGCCCAATTTCGAGTGCCGCTCTTCGAGGACATATAATTCAATGCCACTCTGAATTAGCGTGTGCCAAATGGCCGATAGGAGCCCCGATATTCAAGATTTTTTTTCCCCCGAATCGCGATTCGATCGAGAGCCGTCTTTCGAGGGCTGTTGCAAAAAAATGGGTCCTACGAAAATTCTTAAAATCGCTCCAAGTATCCGTCATTGTGTCACGAACAAGTACCCTGAACCGTTTTTCTTAACTCCGTCAAAAGCTGATGGAAAATAGCATCGGGTGGAGACACTCGGATGGGCCTATGGGGCTTTGGGGGGGCGGGTATCCGAAATAAGGCCCAATATCGAGTGCCGCTCTTCGAGGACATATAATTCAATGCCACTCTGAATTAGCGTGTGCCAAATGGCCGATAGGAGCCCCGATATTCAAGATTTTTTTTCCCCCGAATCGCGATTCGATCGAGAGCCGTCTTTCGAGGGCTGTTGCAAAAAAATGGGTCCTACGAAAATTCTTAAAATCGCTCCAAGTATCCGTCATTGTGTCACGAACAAGTACCCTGAACCGTTTTTCTTAACTCCGTCAAAAGCTGATGGAAAATAGCATCGGGTGGAGACACTCGGATGGGCCTATGGGGCTTTGGGGGGGCGGGTATCCGAAATAAGGCCCAATATCGAGTGCCGCTCTTCGAGGACATATAATTCAATGCCACTCTGAATTAGCGTGTGCCAAATGGCCGATAGGAGCCCCGATATTCAAGATTTTTTTTCCCCCGAATCGCGATTCGATCGAGAGCCGTCTTTCGAGGGCTGTTGCAAAAAAATGGGTCCTACGAAAATTCTTAAAATCGCTCCAAGTATCCGTCATTGTGTCACGAACAAGTACCCTGAACCGTTTTTCTTAACTCCGTCAAAAGCTGATGGAAAATAGCATCGGGTGGAGACACTCGGATGGGCCTATGGGGCTTTGGGGGGGCGGGTATCCGAAATAAGGCCCAATATCGAGTGCCGCTCTTCGAGGACATATAATTCAATGCCACTCTGAATTAGCGTGTGCCAAATGGCCGATAGGAGCCCTGATATTCAAGATTTTTTTTCCCCCGAATCGCGATTCGATCGAGAGCCGTCTTTCGAGGGCTGTTGCAAAAAAATGGGTCCTACGAAAATTCTTAAAATCGCTCCAAGTATCCGTCATTGTGTCACGAACAAGTACCCTGAACCGTTTTTCTTAACTCCGTCAAAAGCTGATGGAAAATAGCATCGGGTGGAGACACTCGGATGGGCCTATGGGGCTTTGGGGGGGCGGGTATCCGAAATAAGGCCCAATATCGAGTGCCGCTCTTCGAGGACATATAATTCAATGCCACTCTGAATTAGCGTGTGCCAAATGGCCGATAGGAGCCCTGATATTCAAGATTTTTTTTCCCCCGAATCGCGATTCGATCGAGAGCCGTCTTTCGAGGGCTGTTGCAAAAAAATGGGTCCTACGAAAATTCTTAAAATCGCTCCAAGTATTCGTCATTGTGTCACGAACAAGTACCCTGAACCGTTTTTCTTAACTCCGTCAAAAGCTGATGGAAAATAGCATCGGGTGGAGACACTCGGATGGGCCTATGGGGCTTTGGGGGGGCGGGTATCCGAAATAAGGCCCAATATCGAGTGCCGCTCTTCGAGGACATATAATTCAATGCCACTCTGAATTAGCGTGTGCCAAATGGCCGATAGGAGCCCCGATATTCAAGATTTTTTTTCCCCCGAATCGCGATTCGATCGAGAGCCGTCTTTCGAGGGCTGTTGCAAAAAAATGGGTCCTACGAAAATTCTTAAAATCGCTCCAAGTATCCGTCATTGTGTCACGAACAAGTACCCTGAACCGTTTTTCTTAACTCCGTCAAAAGCTGATGGAAAATAGCATCGGGTGGAGACACTCGGATGGGCCTATGGGGCTTTGGGGGGGCGGGTATCCGAAATAAGGCCCAATATCGAGTGCCGCTCTTCGAGGACATATAATTCAATGCCACTCTGAATTAGCGTGTGCCAAATGGCCGATAGGAGCCCCGATATTCAAGATTTTTTTTCCCCCGAATCGCGATTCGATCGAGAGCCGTCTTTCGAGGGCTGTTGCAAAAAAATGGGTCCTACGAAAATTCTTAAAATCGCTCCAAGTATCCGTCATTGTGTCACGAACAAGTACCCTGAACCGTTTTTCTTAACTCCGTCAAAAGCTGATGGAAAATAGCATCGGGTGGAGACACTCGGATGGGCCTATGGGGCTTTGGGGGGGCGGGTATCCGAAATAAGGCCCAATATCGAGTGCCGCTCTTCGAGGACATATAATTCAATGCCACTCTGAATTAGCGTGTGCCAAATGGCCGATAGGAGCCCTGATATTCAAGATTTTTTTTCCCCCGAATCGCGATTCGATCGAGAGCCGTCTTTCGAGGGCTGTTGCAAAAAAATGGGTCCTACGAAAATTCTTAAAATCGCTCCAAGTATCCGTCATTGTGTCACGAACAAGTACCCTGAACCGTTTTTCTTAACTCCGTCAAAAGCTGATGGAAAATAGCATCGGGTGGAGACACTCGGATGGGCCTATGGGGCTTTGGGGGGGCGGGTATCCGAAATAAGGCCCAATATCGAGTGCCGCTCTTCGAGGACATATAATTCAATGCCACTCTGAATTAGCGTGTGCCAAATGGCCGATAGGAGCCCCGATATTCAAGATTTTTTTTCCCCCGAATCGCGATTCGATCGAGAGCCGTCTTTCGAGGGCTGTTGCAAAAAAATGGGTCCTACGAAAATTCTTAAAATCGCTCCAAGTATCCGTCATTGTGTCACGAACAAGTACCCTGAACCGTTTTTCTTAACTCCGTCAAAAGCTGATGGAAAATAGCATCGGGTGGAGACACTCGGATGGGCCTATGGGGCTTTGGGGGGGCGGGTATCCGAAATAAGGCCCAATATCGAGTGCCGCTCTTCGAGGACATATAATTCAATGCCACTCTGAATTAGCGTGTGCCAAATGGCCGATAGGAGCCCTGATATTCAAGATTTTTTTTCCCCCGAATCGCGATTCGATCGAGAGCCGTCTTTCGAGGGCTGTTGCAAAAAAATGGGTCCTACGAAAATTCTTAAAATCGCTCCAAGTATCCGTCATTGTGTCACGAACAAGTACCCTGAACCGTTTTTCTTAACTCCGTCAAAAGCTGATGGAAAATAGCATCGGGTGGAGACACTCGGATGGGCCTATGGGGCTTTGGGGGGGCGGGTATCCGAAATAAGGCCCAATATCGAGTGCCGCTCTTCGAGGACATATAATTCAATGCCACTCTGAATTAGCGTGTGCCAAATGGCCGATAGGAGCCCTGATATTCAAGATTTTTTTTCCCCCGAATCGCGATTCGATCGAGAGCCGTCTTTCGAGGGCTGTTGCAAAAAAATGGGTCCTACGAAAATTCTTAAAATCGCTCCAAGTATCCGTCATTGTGTCACGAACAAGTACCCTGAACCGTTTTTCTTAACTCCGTCAAAAGCTGATGGAAAATAGCATCGGGTGGAGACACTCGGATGGGCCTATGGGGCTTTGGGGGGGCGGGTATCCGAAATAAGGCCCAATATCGAGTGCCGCTCTTCGAGGACATATAATTCAATGCCACTCTGAATTAGCGTGTGCCAAATGGCCGATAGGAGCCCCGATATTCAAGATTTTTTTTCCCCCGAATCGCGATTCGATCGAGAGCCGTCTTTCGAGGGCTGTTGCAAAAAAATGGGTCCTACGAAAATTCTTAAAATCGCTCCAAGTATCCGTCATTGTGTCACGAACAAGTACCCTGAACCGTTTTTCTTAACTCCGTCAAAAGCTGATGGAAAATAGCATCGGGTGGAGACACTCGGATGGGCCTATGGGGCTTTGGGGGGGCGGGTATCCGAAATAAGGCCCAATATCGAGTGCCGCTCTTCGAGGACATATAATTCAATGCCACTCTGAATTAGCGTGTGCCAAATGGCCGATAGGAGCCCTGATATTCAAGATTTTTTTTCCCCCGAATCGCGATTCGATCGAGAGCCGTCTTTCGAGGGCTGTTGCAAAAAAATGGGTCCTACGAAAATTCTTAAAATCGCTCCAAGTATCCGTCATTGTGTCACGAACAAGTACCCTGAACCGTTTTTCTTAACTCCGTCAAAAGCTGATGGAAAATAGCATCGGGTGGAGACACTCGGATGGGCCTATGGGGCTTTGGGGGGGCGGGTATCCGAAATAAGGCCCAATATCGAGTGCCGCTCTTCGAGGACATATAATTCAATGCCACTCTGAATTAGCGTGTGCCAAATGGCCGATAGGAGCCCTGATATTCAAGATTTTTTTTCCCCCGAATCGCGATTCGATCGAGAGCCGTCTTTCGAGGGCTGTTGCAAAAAAATGGGTCCTACGAAAATTCTTAAAATCGCTCCAAGTATCCGTCATTGTGTCACGAACAAGTACCCTGAACCGTTTTTCTTAACTCCGTCAAAAGCTGATGGAAAATAGCATCGGGTGGAGACACTCGGATGGGCCTATGGGGCTTTGGGGGGGCGGGTATCCGAAATAAGGCCCAATATCGAGTGCCGCTCTTCGAGGACATATAATTCAATGCCACTCTGAATTAGCGTGTGCCAAATGGCCGATAGGAGCCCCGATATTCAAGATTTTTTTTCCCCCGAATCGCGATTCGATCGAGAGCCGTCTTTCGAGGGCTGTTGCAAAAAAATGGGTCCTACGAAAATTCTTAAAATCGCTCCAAGTATCCGTCATTGTGTCACGAACAAGTACCCTGAACCGTTTTTCTTAACTCCGTCAAAAGCTGATGGAAAATAGCATCGGGTGGAGACACTCGGATGGGCCTATGGGGCTTTGGGGGGGCGGGTATCCGAAATAAGGCCCAATATCGAGTGCCGCTCTTCGAGGACATATAATTCAATGCCACTCTGAATTAGCGTGTGCCAAATGGCCGATAGGAGCCCCGATATTCAAGATTTTTTTTCCCCCGAATCGCGATTCGATCGAGAGCCGTCTTTCGAGGGCTGTTGCAAAAAAATGGGTCCTACGAAAATTCTTAAAATCGCTCCAAGTATCCGTCATTGTGTCACGAACAAGTACCCTGAACCGTTTTTCTTAACTCCGTCAAAAGCTGATGGAAAATAGCATCGGGTGGAGACACTCGGATGGGCCTATGGGGCTTTGGGGGGGCGGGTATCCGAAATAAGGCCCAATATCGAGTGCCGCTCTTTGAGGACATATAATTCAATGCCACTCTGAATTAGCGTGTGCCAAATGGCCGATAGGAGCCCCGATATTCAAGATTTTTTTTCCCCCGAATCGCGATTCGATCGAGAGCCGTCTTTCGAGGGCTGTTGCAAAAAAATGGGTCCTACGAAAATTCTTAAAATCGCTCCAAGTATCCGTCATTGTGTCACGAACAAGTACCCTGAACCGTTTTTCTTAACTCCGTCAAAAGCTGATGGAAAATAGCATCGGGTGGAGACACTCGGATGGGCCTATGGGGCTTTGGGGGGGCGGGTATCCGAAATAAGGCCCAATATCGAGTGCCGCTCTTCGAGGACATATAATTCAATGCCACTCTGAATTAGCGTGTGCCAAATGGCCGATAGGAGCCCTGATATTCAAGATTTTTTTTCCCCCGAATCGCGATTCGATCGAGAGCCGTCTTTCGAGGGCTGTTGCAAAAAAATGGGTCCTACGAAAATTCTTAAAATCGCTCCAAGTATCCGTCATTGTGTCACGAACAAGTACCCTGAACCGTTTTTCTTAACTCCGTCAAAAGCTGATGGAAAATAGCATCGGGTGGAGACACTCGGATGGGCCTATGGGGCTTTGGGGGGGCGGGTATCCGAAATAAGGCCCAATATCGAGTGCCGCTCTTCGAGGACATATAATTCAATGCCACTCTGAATTAGCGTGTGCCAAATGGCCGATAGGAGCCCTGATATTCAAGATTTTTTTTCCCCCGAATCGCGATTCGATCGAGAGCCGTCTTTCGAGGGCTGTTGCAAAAAAATGGGTCCTACGAAAATTCTTAAAATCGCTCCAAGTATCCGTCATTGTGTCACGAACAAGTACCCTGAACCGTTTTTCTTAACTCCGTCAAAAGCTGATGGAAAATAGCATCGGGTGGAGACACTCGGATGGGCCTATGGGGCTTTGGGGGGGCGGGTATCCGAAATAAGGCCCAATATCGAGTGCCGCTCTTCGAGGACATATAATTCAATGCCACTCTGAATTAGCGTGTGCCAAATGGCCGATAGGAGCCCTGATATTCAAGATTTTTTTTCCCCCGAATCGCGATTCGATCGAGAGCCGTCTTTCGAGGGCTGTTGCAAAAAAATGGGTCCTACGAAAATTCTTAAAATCGCTCCAAGTATCCGTCATTGTGTCACGAACAAGTACCCTGAACCGTTTTTCTTAACTCCGTCAAAAGCTGATGGAAAATAGCATCGGGTGGAGACACTCGGATGGGCCTATGGGGCTTTGGGGGGGCGGGTATCCGAAATAAGGCCCAATATCGAGTGCCGCTCTTCGAGGACATATAATTCAATGCCACTCTGAATTAGCGTGTGCCAAATGGCCGATAGGAGCCCTGATATTCAAGATTTTTTTTCCCCCGAATCGCGATTCGATCGAGAGCCGTCTTTCGAGGGCTGTTGCAAAAAAATGGGTCCTACGAAAATTCTTAAAATCGCTCCAAGTATCCGTCATTGTGTCACGAACAAGTACCCTGAACCGTTTTTCTTAACTCCGTCAAAAGCTGATGGAAAATAGCATCGGGTGGAGACACTCGGATGGGCCTATGGGGCTTTGGGGGGGCGGGTATCCGAAATAAGGCCCAATATCGAGTGCCGCTCTTCGAGGACATATAATTCAATGCCACTCTGAATTAGCGTGTGCCAAATGGCCGATAGGAGCCCCGATATTCAAGATTTTTTTTCCCCCGAATCGCGATTCGATCGAGAGCCGTCTTTCGAGGGCTGTTGCAAAAAAATGGGTCCTACGAAAATTCTTAAAATCGCTCCAAGTATCCGTCATTGTGTCACGAACAAGTACCCTGAACCGTTTTTCTTAACTCCGTCAAAAGCTGATGGAAAATAGCATCGGGTGGAGACACTCGGATGGGCCTATGGGGCTTTGGGGGGGCGGGTATCCGAAATAAGGCCCAATATCGAGTGCCGCTCTTCGAGGACATATAATTCAATGCCACTCTGAATTAGCGTGTGCCAAATGGCCGATAGGAGCCCCGATATTCAAGATTTTTTTTCCCCCGAATCGCGATTCGATCGAGAGCCGTCTTTCGAGGGCTGTTGCAAAAAAATGGGTCCTACGAAAATTCTTAAAATCGCTCCAAGTATCCGTCATTGTGTCACGAACAAGTACCCTGAACCGTTTTTCTTAACTCCGTCAAAAGCTGATGGAAAATAGCATCGGGTGGAGACACTCGGATGGGCCTATGGGGCTTTGGGGGGGCGGGTATCCGAAATAAGGCCCAATATCGAGTGCCGCTCTTCGAGGACATATAATTCAATGCCACTCTGAATTAGCGTGTGCCAAATGGCCGATAGGAGCCCCGATATTCAAGATTTTTTTTCCCCCGAATCGCGATTCGATCGAGAGCCGTCTTTCGAGGGCTGTTGCAAAAAAATGGGTCCTACGAAAATTCTTAAAATCGCTCCAAGTATCCGTCATTGTGTCACGAACAAGTACCCTGAACCGTTTTTCTTAACTCCGTCAAAAGCTGATGGAAAATAGCATCGGGTGGAGACACTCGGATGGGCCTATGGGGCTTTGGGGGGGCGGGTATCCGAAATAAGGCCCAATATCGAGTGCCGCTCTTCGAGGACATATAATTCAATGCCACTCTGAATTAGCGTGTGCCAAATGGCCGATAGGAGCCCTGATATTCAAGATTTTTTTTCCCCCGAATCGCGATTCGATCGAGAGCCGTCTTTCGAGGGCTGTTGCAAAAAAATGGGTCCTACGAAAATTCTTAAAATCGCTCCAAGTATCCGTCATTGTGTCACGAACAAGTACCCTGAACCGTTTTTCTTAACTCCGTCAAAAGCTGATGGAAAATAGCATCGGGTGGAGACACTCGGATGGGCCTATGGGGCTTTGGGGGGGCGGGTATCCGAAATAAGGCCCAATATCGAGTGCCGCTCTTCGAGGACATATAATTCAATGCCACTCTGAATTAGCGTGTGCCAAATGGCCGATAGGAGCCCCGATATTCAAGATTTTTTTTCCCCCGAATCGCGATTCGATCGAGAGCCGTCTTTCGAGGGCTGTTGCAAAAAAATGGGTCCTACGAAAATTCTTAAAATCGCTCCAAGTATCCGTCATTGTGTCACGAACAAGTACCCTGAACCGTTTTTCTTAACTCCGTCAAAAGCTGATGGAAAATAGCATCGGGTGGAGACACTCGGATGGGCCTATGGGGCTTTGGGGGGGCGGGTATCCGAAATAAGGCCCAATATCGAGTGCCGCTCTTCGAGGACATATAATTCAATGCCACTCTGAATTAGCGTGTGCCAAATGGCCGATAGGAGCCCCGATATTCAAGATTTTTTTTCCCCCGAATCGCGATTCGATCGAGAGCCGTCTTTCGAGGGCTGTTGCAAAAAAATGGGTCCTACGAAAATTCTTAAAATCGCTCCAAGTATCCGTCATTGTGTCACGAACAAGTACCCTGAACCGTTTTTCTTAACTCCGTCAAAAGCTGATGGAAAATAGCATCGGGTGGAGACACTCGGATGGGCCTATGGGGCTTTGGGGGGGCGGGTATCCGAAATAAGGCCCAATATCGAGTGCCGCTCTTCGAGGACATATAATTCAATGCCACTCTGAATTAGCGTGTGCCAAATGGCCGATAGGAGCCCCGATATTCAAGATTTTTTTTCCCCCGAATCGCGATTCGATCGAGAGCCGTCTTTCGAGGGCTGTTGCAAAAAAATGGGTCCTACGAAAATTCTTAAAATCGCTCCAAGTATCCGTCATTGTGTCACGAACAAGTACCCTGAACCGTTTTTCTTAACTCCGTCAAAAGCTGATGGAAAATAGCATCGGGTGGAGACACTCGGATGGGCCTATGGGGCTTTGGGGGGGCGGGTATCCGAAATAAGGCCCAATATCGAGTGCCGCTCTTCGAGGACATATAATTCAATGCCACTCTGAATTAGCGTGTGCCAAATGGCCGATAGGAGCCCCGATATTCAAGATTTTTTTTCCCCCGAATCGCGATTCGATCGAGAGCCGTCTTTCGAGGGCTGTTGCAAAAAAATGGGTCCTACGAAAATTCTTAAAATCGCTCCAAGTATCCGTCATTGTGTCACGAACAAGTACCCTGAACCGTTTTTCTTAACTCCGTCAAAAGCTGATGGAAAATAGCATCGGGTGGAGACACTCGGATGGGCCTATGGGGCTTTGGGGGGGCGGGTATCCGAAATAAGGCCCAATATCGAGTGCCGCTCTTCGAGGACATATAATTCAATGCCACTCTGAATTAGCGTGTGCCAAATGGCCGATAGGAGCCCTGATATTCAAGATTTTTTTTCCCCCGAATCGCGATTCGATCGAGAGCCGTCTTTCGAGGGCTGTTGCAAAAAAATGGGTCCTACGAAAATTCTTAAAATCGCTCCAAGTATCCGTCATTGTGTCACGAACAAGTACCCTGAACCGTTTTTCTTAACTCCGTCAAAAGCTGATGGAAAATAGCATCGGGTGGAGACACTCGGATGGGCCTATGGGGCTTTGGGGGGGCGGGTATCCGAAATAAGGCCCAATATCGAGTGCCGCTCTTCGAGGACATATAATTCAATGCCACTCTGAATTAGCGTGTGCCAAATGGCCGATAGGAGCCCCGATATTCAAGATTTTTTTTCCCCCGAATCGCGATTCGATCGAGAGCCGTCTTTCGAGGGCTGTTGCAAAAAAATGGGTCCTACGAAAATTCTTAAAATCGCTCCAAGTATCCGTCATTGTGTCACGAACAAGTACCCTGAACCGTTTTTCTTAACTCCGTCAAAAGCTGATGGAAAATAGCATCGGGTGGAGACACTCGGATGGGCCTATGGGGCTTTGGGGGGGCGGGTATCCGAAATAAGGCCCAATATCGAGTGCCGCTCTTCGAGGACATATAATTCAATGCCACTCTGAATTAGCGTGTGCCAAATGGCCGATAGGAGCCCCGATATTCAAGATTTTTTTTCCCCCGAATCGCGATTCGATCGAGAGCCGTCTTTCGAGGGCTGTTGCAAAAAAATGGGTCCTACGAAAATTCTTAAAATCGCTCCAAGTATCCGTCATTGTGTCACGAACAAGTACCCTGAACCGTTTTTCTTAACTCCGTCAAAAGCTGATGGAAAATAGCATCGGGTGGAGACACTCGGATGGGCCTATGGAGCTTTGGGGGGGCGGGTATCCGAAATAAGGCCCAATATCGAGTGCCGCTCTTCGAGGACATATAATTCAATGCCACTCTGAATTAGCGTGTGCCAAATGGCCGATAGGAGCCCCGATATTCAAGATTTTTTTTCCCCCGAATCGCGATTCGATCGAGAGCCGTCTTTCGAGGGCTGTTGCAAAAAAATGGGTCCTACGAAAATTCTTAAAATCGCTCCAAGTATCCGTCATTGTGTCACGAACAAGTACCCTGAACCGTTTTTCTTAACTCCGTCAAAAGCTGATGGAAAATAGCATCGGGTGGAGACACTCGGATGGGCCTATGGGGCTTTGGGGGGGCGGGTATCCGAAATAAGGCCCAATATCGAGTGCCGCTCTTCGAGGACATATAATTCAATGCCACTCTGAATTAGCGTGTGCCAAATGGCCGATAGGAGCCCTGATATTCAAGATTTTTTTTCCCCCGAATCGCGATTCGATCGAGAGCCGTCTTTCGAGGGCTGTTGCAAAAAAATGGGTCCTACGAAAATTCTTAAAATCGCTCCAAGTATCCGTCATTGTGTCACGAACAAGTACCCTGAACCGTTTTTCTTAACTCCGTCAAAAGCTGATGGAAAATAGCATCGGGTGGAGACACTCGGATGGGCCTATGGGGCTTTGGGGGGGCGGGTATCCGAAATAAGGCCCAATATCGAGTGCCGCTCTTCGAGGACATATAATTCAATGCCACTCTGAATTAGCGTGTGCCAAATGGCCGATAGGAGCCCCGATATTCAAGATTTTTTTTCCCCCGAATCGCGATTCGATCGAGAGCCGTCTTTCGAGGGCTGTTGCAAAAAAATGGGTCCTACGAAAATTCTTAAAATCGCTCCAAGTATCCGTCATTGTGTCACGAACAAGTACCCTGAACCGTTTTTCTTAACTCCGTCAAAAGCTGATGGAAAATAGCATCGGGTGGAGACACTCGGATGGGCCTATGGGGCTTTGGGGGGGCGGGTATCCGAAATAAGGCCCAATATCGAGTGCCGCTCTTCGAGGACATATAATTCAATGCCACTCTGAATTAGCGTGTGCCAAATGGCCGATAGGAGCCCCGATATTCAAGATTTTTTTTCCCCCGAATCGCGATTCGATCGAGAGCCGTCTTTCGAGGGCTGTTGCAAAAAAATGGGTCCTACGAAAATTCTTAAAATCGCTCCAAGTATCCGTCATTGTGTCACGAACAAGTACCCTGAACCGTTTTTCTTAACTCCGTCAAAAGCTGATGGAAAATAGCATCGGGTGGAGACACTCGGATGGGCCTATGGGGCTTTGGGGGGGCGGGTATCCGAAATAAGGCCCAATATCGAGTGCCGCTCTTCGAGGACATATAATTCAATGCCACTCTGAATTAGCGTGTGCCAAATGGCCGATAGGAGCCCCGATATTCAAGATTTTTTTTCCCCCGAATCGCGATTCGATCGAGAGCCGTCTTTCGAGGGCTGTTGCAAAAAAATGGGTCCTACGAAAATTCTTAAAATCGCTCCAAGTATCCGTCATTGTGTCACGAACAAGTACCCTGAACCGTTTTTCTTAACTCCGTCAAAAGCTGATGGAAAATAGCATCGGGTGGAGACACTCGGATGGGCCTATGGGGCTTTGGGGGGGCGGGTATCCGAAATAAGGCCCAATATCGAGTGCCGCTCTTCGAGGACATATAATTCAATGCCACTCTGAATTAGCGTGTGCCAAATGGCCGATAGGAGCCCTGATATTCAAGATTTTTTTTCCCCCGAATCGCGATTCGATCGAGAGCCGTCTTTCGAGGGCTGTTGCAAAAAAATGGGTCCTACGAAAATTCTTAAAATCGCTCCAAGTATCCGTCATTGTGTCACGAACAAGTACCCTGAACCGTTTTTCTTAACTCCGTCAAAAGCTGATGGAAAATAGCATCGGGTGGAGACACTCGGATGGGCCTATGGGGCTTTGGGGGGGCGGGTATCCGAAATAAGGCCCAATATCGAGTGCCGCTCTTCGAGGACATATAATTCAATGCCACTCTGAATTAGCGTGTGCCAAATGGCCGATAGGAGCCCCGATATTCAAGATTTTTTTTCCCCCGAATCGCGATTCGATCGAGAGCCGTCTTTCGAGGGCTGTTGCAAAAAAATGGGTCCTACGAAAATTCTTAAAATCGCTCCAAGTATCCGTCATTGTGTCACGAACAAGTACCCTGAACCGTTTTTCTTAACTCCGTCAAAAGCTGATGGAAAATAGCATCGGGTGGAGACACTCGGATGGGCCTATGGGGCTTTGGGGGGGCGGGTATCCGAAATAAGGCCCAATATCGAGTGCCGCTCTTCGAGGACATATAATTCAATGCCACTCTGAATTAGCGTGTGCCAAATGGCCGATAGGAGCCCCGATATTCAAGATTTTTTTTCCCCCGAATCGCGATTCGATCGAGAGCCGTCTTTCGAGGGCTGTTGCAAAAAAATGGGTCCTACGAAAATTCTTAAAATCGCTCCAAGTATCCGTCATTGTGTCACGAACAAGTACCCTGAACCGTTTTTCTTAACTCCGTCAAAAGCTGATGGAAAATAGCATCGGGTGGAGACACTCGGATGGGCCTATGGGGCTTTGGGGGGGCGGGTATCCGAAATAAGGCCCAATATCGAGTGCCGCTCTTCGAGGACATATAATTCAATGCCACTCTGAATTAGCGTGTGCCAAATGGCCGATAGGAGCCCCGATATTCAAGATTTTTTTTCCCCCGAATCGCGATTCGATCGAGAGCCGTCTTTCGAGGGCTGTTGCAAAAAAATGGGTCCTACGAAAATTCTTAAAATCGCTCCAAGTATCCGTCATTGTGTCACGAACAAGTACCCTGAACCGTTTTTCTTAACTCCGTCAAAAGCTGATGGAAAATAGCATCGGGTGGAGACACTCGGATGGGCCTATGGGGCTTTGGGGGGGCGGGTATCCGAAATAAGGCCCAATATCGAGTGCCGCTCTTCGAGGACATATAATTCAATGCCACTCTGAATTAGCGTGTGCCAAATGGCCGATAGGAGCCCCGATATTCAAGATTTTTTTTCCCCCGAATCGCGATTCGATCGAGAGCCGTCTTTCGAGGGCTGTTGCAAAAAAATGGGTCCTACGAAAATTCTTAAAATCGCTCCAAGTATCCGTCATTGTGTCACGAACAAGTACCCTGAACCGTTTTTCTTAACTCCGTCAAAAGCTGATGGAAAATAGCATCGGGTGGAGACACTCGGATGGGCCTATGGGGCTTTGGGGGGGCGGGTATCCGAAATAAGGCCCAATATCGAGTGCCGCTCTTCGAGGACATATAATTCAATGCCACTCTGAATTAGCGTGTGCCAAATGGCCGATAGGAGCCCTGATATTCAAGATTTTTTTTCCCCCGAATCGCGATTCGATCGAGAGCCGTCTTTCGAGGGCTGTTGCAAAAAAATGGGTCCTACGAAAATTCTTAAAATCGCTCCAAGTATCCGTCATTGTGTCACGAACAAGTACCCTGAACCGTTTTTCTTAACTCCGTCAAAAGCTGATGGAAAATAGCATCGGGTGGAGACACTCGGATGGGCCTATGGGGCTTTGGGGGGGCGGGTATCCGAAATAAGGCCCAATATCGAGTGCCGCTCTTCGAGGACATATAATTCAATGCCACTCTGAATTAGCGTGTGCCAAATGGCCGATAGGAGCCCTGATATTCAAGATTTTTTTTCCCCCGAATCGCGATTCGATCGAGAGCCGTCTTTCGAGGGCTGTTGCAAAAAAATGGGTCCTACGAAAATTCTTAAAATCGCTCCAAGTATCCGTCATTGTGTCACGAACAAGTACCCTGAACCGTTTTTCTTAACTCCGTCAAAAGCTGATGGAAAATAGCATCGGGTGGAGACACTCGGATGGGCCTATGGGGCTTTGGGGGGGCGGGTATCCGAAATAAGGCCCAATATCGAGTGCCGCTCTTCGAGGACATATAATTCAATGCCACTCTGAATTAGCGTGTGCCAAATGGCCGATAGGAGCCCCGATATTCAAGATTTTTTTTCCCCCGAATCGCGATTCGATCGAGAGCCGTCTTTCGAGGGCTGTTGCAAAAAAATGGGTCCTACGAAAATTCTTAAAATCGCTCCAAGTATCCGTCATTGTGTCACGAACAAGTACCCTGAACCGTTTTTCTTAACTCCGTCAAAAGCTGATGGAAAATAGCATCGGGTGGAGACACTCGGATGGGCCTATGGGGCTTTGGGGGGGCGGGTATCCGAAATAAGGCCCAATATCGAGTGCCGCTCTTCGAGGACATATAATTCAATGCCACTCTGAATTAGCGTGTGCCAAATGGCCGATAGGAGCCCCGATATTCAAGATTTTTTTTCCCCCGAATCGCGATTCGATCGAGAGCCGTCTTTCGAGGGCTGTTGCAAAAAAATGGGTCCTACGAAAATTCTTAAAATCGCTCCAAGTATCCGTCATTGTGTCACGAACAAGTACCCTGAACCGTTTTTCTTAACTCCGTCAAAAGCTGATGGAAAATAGCATCGGGTGGAGACACTCGGATGGGCCTATGGGGCTTTGGGGGGGCGGGTATCCGAAATAAGGCCCAATATCGAGTGCCGCTCTTCGAGGACATATAATTCAATGCCACTCTGAATTAGCGTGTGCCAAATGGCCGATAGGAGCCCCGATATTCAAGATTTTTTTTCCCCCGAATCGCGATTCGATCGAGAGCCGTCTTTCGAGGGCTGTTGCAAAAAAATGGGTCCTACGAAAATTCTTAAAATCGCTCCAAGTATCCGTCATTGTGTCACGAACAAGTACCCTGAACCGTTTTTCTTAACTCCGTCAAAAGCTGATGGAAAATAGCATCGGGTGGAGACACTCGGATGGGCCTATGGGGCTTTGGGGGGGCGGGTATCCGAAATAAGGCCCAATATCGAGTGCCGCTCTTCGAGGACATATAATTCAATGCCACTCTGAATTAGCGTGTGCCAAATGGCCGATAGGAGCCCCGATATTCAAGATTTTTTTTCCCCCGAATCGCGATTCGATCGAGAGCCGTCTTTCGAGGGCTGTTGCAAAAAAATGGGTCCTACGAAAATTCTTAAAATCGCTCCAAGTATCCGTCATTGTGTCACGAACAAGTACCCTGAACCGTTTTTCTTAACTCCGTCAAAAGCTGATGGAAAATAGCATCGGGTGGAGACACTCGGATGGGCCTATGGGGCTTTGGGGGGGCGGGTATCCGAAATAAGGCCCAATATCGAGTGCCGCTCTTCGAGGACATATAATTCAATGCCACTCTGAATTAGCGTGTGCCAAATGGCCGATAGGAGCCCTGATATTCAAGATTTTTTTTCCCCCGAATCGCGATTCGATCGAGAGCCGTCTTTCGAGGGCTGTTGCAAAAAAATGGGTCCTACGAAAATTCTTAAAATCGCTCCAAGTATCCGTCATTGTGTCACGAACAAGTACCCTGAACCGTTTTTCTTAACTCCGTCAAAAGCTGATGGAAAATAGCATCGGGTGGAGACACTCGGATGGGCCTATGGGGCTTTGGGGGGGCGGGTATCCGAAATAAGGCCCAATATCGAGTGCCGCTCTTCGAGGACATATAATTCAATGCCACTCTGAATTAGCGTGTGCCAAATGGCCGATAGGAGCCCCGATATTCAAGATTTTTTTTCCCCCGAATCGCGATTCGATCGAGAGCCGTCTTTCGAGGGCTGTTGCAAAAAAATGGGTCCTACGAAAATTCTTAAAATCGCTCCAAGTATCCGTCATTGTGTCACGAACAAGTACCCTGAACCGTTTTTCTTAACTCCGTCAAAAGCTGATGGAAAATAGCATCGGGTGGAGACACTCGGATGGGCCTATGGGGCTTTGGGGGGGCGGGTATCCGAAATAAGGCCCAATATCGAGTGCCGCTCTTCGAGGACATATAATTCAATGCCACTCTGAATTAGCGTGTGCCAAATGGCCGATAGGAGCCCCGATATTCAAGATTTTTTTTCCCCCGAATCGCGATTCGATCGAGAGCCGTCTTTCGAGGGCTGTTGCAAAAAAATGGGTCCTACGAAAATTCTTAAAATCGCTCCAAGTATCCGTCATTGTGTCACGAACAAGTACCCTGAACCGTTTTTCTTAACTCCGTCAAAAGCTGATGGAAAATAGCATCGGGTGGAGACACTCGGATGGGCCTATGGGGCTTTGGGGGGGCGGGTATCCGAAATAAGGCCCAATATCGAGTGCCGCTCTTCGAGGACATATAATTCAATGCCACTCTGAATTAGCGTGTGCCAAATGGCCGATAGGAGCCCCGATATTCAAGATTTTTTTTCCCCCGAATCGCGATTCGATCGAGAGCCGTCTTTCGAGGGCTGTTGCAAAAAAATGGGTCCTACGAAAATTCTTAAAATCGCTCCAAGTATCCGTCATTGTGTCACGAACAAGTACCCTGAACCGTTTTTCTTAACTCCGTCAAAAGCTGATGGAAAATAGCATCGGGTGGAGACACTCGGATGGGCCTATGGGGCTTTGGGGGGGCGGGTATCCGAAATAAGGCCCAATATCGAGTGCCGCTCTTCGAGGACATATAATTCAATGCCACTCTGAATTAGCGTGTGCCAAATGGCCGATAGGAGCCCTGATATTCAAGATTTTTTTTCCCCCGAATCGCGATTCGATCGAGAGCCGTCTTTCGAGGGCTGTTGCAAAAAAATGGGTCCTACGAAAATTCTTAAAATCGCTCCAAGTATCCGTCATTGTGTCACGAACAAGTACCCTGAACCGTTTTTCTTAACTCCGTCAAAAGCTGATGGAAAATAGCATCGGGTGGAGACACTCGGATGGGCCTATGGGGCTTTGGGGGGGCGGGTATCCGAAATAAGGCCCAATATCGAGTGCCGCTCTTCGAGGACATATAATTCAATGCCACTCTGAATTAGCGTGTGCCAAATGGCCGATAGGAGCCCTGATATTCAAGATTTTTTTTCCCCCGAATCGCGATTCGATCGAGAGCCGTCTTTCGAGGGCTGTTGCAAAAAAATGGGTCCTACGAAAATTCTTAAAATCGCTCCAAGTATCCGTCATTGTGTCACGAACAAGTACCCTGAACCGTTTTTCTTAACTCCGTCAAAAGCTGATGGAAAATAGCATCGGGTGGAGACACTCGGATGGGCCTATGGGGCTTTGGGGGGGCGGGTATCCGAAATAAGGCCCAATATCGAGTGCCGCTCTTCGAGGACATATAATTCAATGCCACTCTGAATTAGCGTGTGCCAAATGGCCGATAGGAGCCCCGATATTCAAGATTTTTTTTCCCCCGAATCGCGATTCGATCGAGAGCCGTCTTTCGAGGGCTGTTGCAAAAAAATGGGTCCTACGAAAATTCTTAAAATCGCTCCAAGTATCCGTCATTGTGTCACGAACAAGTACCCTGAACCGTTTTTCTTAACTCCGTCAAAAGCTGATGGAAAATAGCATCGGGTGGAGACACTCGGATGGGCCTATGGGGCTTTGGGGGGGCGGGTATCCGAAATAAGGCCCAATATCGAGTGCCGCTCTTCGAGGACATATAATTCAATGCCACTCTGAATTAGCGTGTGCCAAATGGCCGATAGGAGCCCCGATATTCAAGATTTTTTTTCCCCCGAATCGCGATTCGATCGAGAGCCGTCTTTCGAGGGCTGTTGCAAAAAAATGGGTCCTACGAAAATTCTTAAAATCGCTCCAAGTATCCGTCATTGTGTCACGAACAAGTACCCTGAACCGTTTTTCTTAACTCCGTCAAAAGCTGATGGAAAATAGCATCGGGTGGAGACACTCGGATGGGCCTATGGGGCTTTGGGGGGGCGGGTATCCGAAATAAGGCCCAATATCGAGTGCCGCTCTTCGAGGACATATAATTCAATGCCACTCTGAATTAGCGTGTGCCAAATGGCCGATAGGAGCCCCGATATTCAAGATTTTTTTTCCCCCGAATCGCGATTCGATCGAGAGCCGTCTTTCGAGGGCTGTTGCAAAAAAATGGGTCCTACGAAAATTCTTAAAATCGCTCCAAGTATCCGTCATTGTGTCACGAACAAGTACCCTGAACCGTTTTTCTTAACTCCGTCAAAAGCTGATGGAAAATAGCATCGGGTGGAGACACTCGGATGGGCCTATGGGGCTTTGGGGGGGCGGGTATCCGAAATAAGGCCCAATATCGAGTGCCGCTCTTCGAGGACATATAATTCAATGCCACTCTGAATTAGCGTGTGCCAAATGGCCGATAGGAGCCCCGATATTCAAGATTTTTTTTCCCCCGAATCGCGATTCGATCGAGAGCCGTCTTTCGAGGGCTGTTGCAAAAAAATGGGTCCTACGAAAATTCTTAAAATCGCTCCAAGTATCCGTCATTGTGTCACGAACAAGTACCCTGAACCGTTTTTCTTAACTCCGTCAAAAGCTGATGGAAAATAGCATCGGGTGGAGACACTCGGATGGGCCTATGGGGCTTTGGGGGGGCGGGTATCCGAAATAAGGCCCAATATCGAGTGCCGCTCTTCGAGGACATATAATTCAATGCCACTCTGAATTAGCGTGTGCCAAATGGCCGATAGGAGCCCCGATATTCAAGATTTTTTTTCCCCCGAATCGCGATTCGATCGAGAGCCGTCTTTCGAGGGCTGTTGCAAAAAAATGGGTCCTACGAAAATTCTTAAAATCGCTCCAAGTATCCGTCATTGTGTCACGAACAAGTACCCTGAACCGTTTTTCTTAACTCCGTCAAAAGCTGATGGAAAATAGCATCGGGTGGAGACACTCGGATGGGCCTATGGGGCTTTGGGGGGGCGGGTATCCGAAATAAGGCCCAATATCGAGTGCCGCTCTTCGAGGACATATAATTCAATGCCACTCTGAATTAGCGTGTGCCAAATGGCCGATAGGAGCCCTGATATTCAAGATTTTTTTTCCCCCGAATCGCGATTCGATCGAGAGCCGTCTTTCGAGGGCTGTTGCAAAAAAATGGGTCCTACGAAAATTCTTAAAATCGCTCCAAGTATCCGTCATTGTGTCACGAACAAGTACCCTGAACCGTTTTTCTTAACTCCGTCAAAAGCTGATGGAAAATAGCATCGGGTGGAGACACTCGGATGGGCCTATGGGGCTTTGGGGGGGCGGGTATCCGAAATAAGGCCCAATATCGAGTGCCGCTCTTCGAGGACATATAATTCAATGCCACTCTGAATTAGCGTGTGCCAAATGGCCGATAGGAGCCCTGATATTCAAGATTTTTTTTCCCCCGAATCGCGATTCGATCGAGAGCCGTCTTTCGAGGGCTGTTGCAAAAAAATGGGTCCTACGAAAATTCTTAAAATCGCTCCAAGTATCCGTCATTGTGTCACGAACAAGTACCCTGAACCGTTTTTCTTAACTCCGTCAAAAGCTGATGGAAAATAGCATCGGGTGGAGACACTCGGATGGGCCTATGGGGCTTTGGGGGGGCGGGTATCCGAAATAAGGCCCAATATCGAGTGCCGCTCTTCGAGGACATATAATTCAATGCCACTCTGAATTAGCGTGTGCCAAATGGCCGATAGGAGCCCCGATATTCAAGATTTTTTTTCCCCCGAATCGCGATTCGATCGAGAGCCGTCTTTCGAGGGCTGTTGCAAAAAAATGGGTCCTACGAAAATTCTTAAAATCGCTCCAAGTATCCGTCATTGTGTCACGAACAAGTACCCTGAACCGTTTTTCTTAACTCCGTCAAAAGCTGATGGAAAATAGCATCGGGTGGAGACACTCGGATGGGCCTATGGGGCTTTGGGGGGGCGGGTATCCGAAATAAGGCCCAATATCGAGTGCCGCTCTTCGAGGACATATAATTCAATGCCACTCTGAATTAGCGTGTGCCAAATGGCCGATAGGAGCCCCGATATTCAAGATTTTTTTTCCCCCGAATCGCGATTCGATCGAGAGCCGTCTTTCGAGGGCTGTTGCAAAAAAATGGGTCCTACGAAAATTCTTAAAATCGCTCCAAGTATCCGTCATTGTGTCACGAACAAGTACCCTGAACCGTTTTTCTTAACTCCGTCAATAACTGTTGGAAAATAGCATCGGGTGGAGACACTCGGATGGGCCTATGGGGCTTTGGGGGGGCGGGTATCCAAAATAAGGCCCAATATCGAGTGCCGCTCTTCGAGGACATATAATTGACTGCCACTCTGAATTAGCGTGTGCCAAATGGCCGATAGGAGCCCCGATATTCAAGATTTTTTTTTCCTCGAATCGCGTTTCGATCGAGAGCCGTCTTTCGAGGGCCGTTGCAAAAAAATGGGTCCTACGAAAATTCTTAAAATCGCTCCAAGTATCCGTCATTGTGTCACGAACAAGTACCCTGAACCGTTTTTCTTAACTCCGTCAATAACTGTTGGAAAATAGCATCGGGTGGAGACACTCGGATGGGCCTATGGGGCTTTGGGGGGGCGGGTATCCAAAATAAGGCCCAATATCGAGTGCCGCTCTTCGAGGACATATAATTGACTGCCACTCTGAATTAGCGTGTGCCAAATGGCCGATAGGAGCCCCGATATTCAAGATTTTTTTTTCCTCGAATCGCGATTCGATCGAGAGCCGTCTTTCGAGGGCCGTTGCAAAAAAATGGGTCCTACGAAAATTCTTAAAATCGCTCCAAGTATCCGTCATTGTGTCACGAACAAGTACCCTGAACCGTTTTTCTTAACTCCGTCAATAACTGTTGGAAAATAGCATCGGGTGGAGACACTCGGATGGGCCTATGGGGCTTTGGGGGGGCGGGTATCCAAAATAAGGCCCAATATCGAGTGCCGCTCTTCGAGGACATATAATTGACTGCCACTCTGAATTAGCGTGTGCCAAATGGCCGATAGGAGCCCCGATATTCAAGATTTTTTTTTCCTCGAATCGCGTTTCGATCGAGAGCCGTCTTTCGAGGGCCGTTGCAAAAAAATGGGTCCTACGAAAATTCTTAAAATCGCTCCAAGTATCCGTCATTGTGTCACGAACAAGTACCCTGAACCGTTTTTCTTAACTCCGTCAATAACTGTTGGAAAATAGCATCGGGTGGAGACACTCGGATGGGCCTATGGGGCTTTGGGGGGGCGGGTATCCAAAATAAGGCCCAATATCGAGTGCCGCTCTTCGAGGACATATAATTGACTGCCACTCTGAATTAGCGTGTGCCAAATGGCCGATAGGAGCCCCGATATTCAAGATTTTTTTTTCCTCGAATCGCGTTTCGATCGAGAGCCGTCTTTCGAGGGCCGTTGCAAAAAAATGGGTCCTACGAAAATTCTTAAAATCGCTCCAAGTATCCGTCATTGTGTCACGAACAAGTACCCTGAACCGTTTTTCTTAACTCCGTCAATAACTGTTGGAAAATAGCATCGGGTGGAGACACTCGGATGGGCCTATGGGGCTTTGGGGGGGCGGGTATCCAAAATAAGGCCCAATATCGAGTGCCGCTCTTCGAGGACATATAATTGACTGCCACTCTGAATTAGCGTGTGCCAAATGGCCGATAGGAGCCCCGATATTCAAGATTTTTTTTTCCTCGAATCGCGTTTCGATCGAGAGCCGTCTTTCGAGGGCCGTTGCAAAAAAATGGGTCCTACGAAAATTCTTAAAATCGCTCCAAGTATCCGTCATTGTGTCACGAACAAGTACCCTGAACCGTTTTTCTTAACTCCGTCAATAACTGTTGGAAAATAGCATCGGGTGGAGACACTCGGATGGGCCTATGGGGCTTTGGGGGGGCGGGTATCCAAAATAAGGCCCAATATCGAGTGCCGCTCTTCGAGGACATATAATTGACTGCCACTCTGAATTAGCGTGTGCCAAATGGACGATAGGAGCCCTGATATTCAAGATTTTTTTCCCCTCGAATCGCGATTCGATCGAGAGCCGTCTTTCGAGGGCTGTTGCAAAAAAATGGGTCCTACGAAAATTCTTAAAATCGCTCCAAGTATCCGTCATTGTGTCACGAACAAGTACCCTGAACCGTTTTTCTTAACTCCGTCAATAACTGTTGGAAAATAGCATCGGGTGGAGACACTCGGATGGGCCTATGGGGCTTTGGGGGGGCGGGTATCCAAAATAAGGCCCAATATCGAGTGCCGCTCTTCGAGGACATATAATTGACTGCCACTCTGAATTAGCGTGTGCCAAATGGCCGATAGGAGCCCCGATATTCAAGATTTTTTTTTCCTCGAATCGCGTTTCGATCGAGAGCCGTCTTTCGAGGGCCGTTGCAAAAAAATGGGTCCTACGAAAATTCTTAAAATCGCTCCAAGTATCCGTCATTGTGTCACGAACAAGTACCCTGAACCGTTTTTCTTAACTCCGTCAATAACTGTTGGAAAATAGCATCGGGTGGAGACACTCGGATGGGCCTATGGGGCTTTGGGGGGGCGGGTATCCAAAATAAGGCCCAATATCGAGTGCCGCTCTTCGAGGACATATAATTGACTGCCACTCTGAATTAGCGTGTGCCAAATGGCCGATAGGAGCCCCGATATTCAAGATTTTTTTTTCCTCGAATCGCGTTTCGATCGAGAGCCGTCTTTCGAGGGCCGTTGCAAAAAAATGGGTCCTACGAAAATTCTTAAAATCGCTCCAAGTATCCGTCATTGTGTCACGAACAAGTACCCTGAACCGTTTTTCTTAACTCCGTCAATAACTGTTGGAAAATAGCATCGGGTGGAGACACTCGGATGGGCCTATGGGGCTTTGGGGGGGCGGGTATCCAAAATAAGGCCCAATATCGAGTGCCGCTCTTCGAGGACATATAATTGACTGCCACTCTGAATTAGCGTGTGCCAAATGGCCGATAGGAGCCCCGATATTCAAGATTTTTTTTTCCTCGAATCGCGTTTCGATCGAGAGCCGTCTTTCGAGGGCCGTTGCAAAAAAATGGGTCCTACGAAAATTCTTAAAATCGCTCCAAGTATCCGTCATTGTGTCACGAACAAGTACCCTGAACCGTTTTTCTTAACTCCGTCAATAACTGTTGGAAAATAGCATCGGGTGGAGACACTCGGATGGGCCTATGGGGCTTTGGGGGGGCGGGTATCCAAAATAAGGCCCAATATCGAGTGCCGCTCTTCGAGGACATATAATTGACTGCCACTCTGAATTAGCGTGTGCCAAATGGCCGATAGGAGCCCCGATATTCAAGATTTTTTTTTCCTCGAATCGCGTTTCGATCGAGAGCCGTCTTTCGAGGGCCGTTGCAAAAAAATGGGTCCTACGAAAATTCTTAAAATCGCTCCAAGTATCCGTCATTGTGTCACGAACAAGTACCCTGAACCGTTTTTCTTAACTCCGTCAATAACTGTTGGAAAATAGCATCGGGTGGAGACACTCGGATGGGCCTATGGGGCTTTGGGGGGGCGGGTATCCAAAATAAGGCCCAATATCGAGTGCCGCTCTTCGAGGACATATAATTGACTGCCACTCTGAATTAGCGTGTGCCAAATGGACGATAGGAGCCCTGATATTCAAGATTTTTTTCCCCTCGAATCGCGATTCGATCGAGAGCCGTCTTTCGAGGGCTGTTGCAAGAAAATGGGTCCTACGAAAATTCTTAAAATCGCTCCAAGTATCCGTCATTGTGTCACGAACAAGTACCCTGAACCGTTTTTCTTAACTCCGTCAATATCAGATGGAAAATAGCATCGGGTGGAGACACTCGGATGGGCCTATGGGGCTTTGGGGGGGCGGGTATCCAAAATAAGGCCCAATATCGAGTGCCGCTCTTCGAGGACATATAATTGACTGCCACTCTGAATTAGCGTGTGCCAAATGGACGATAGGAGCCCTGATATTCAAGATTTTTTTCCCCTCGAATCGCGATTCGATCGAGAGCCGTCTTTCGAGGGCTGTTGCAAAAAAATGGGTCCTACGAAAATTCTTAAAATCGCTCCAAGTATCCGTCATTGTGTCACGAACAAGTACCCTGAACCGTTTTTCTTAACTCCGTCAATAGCAGATGGAAAATAGCATCGGGTGGAGACACTCGGATGGGCCTATGGGGCTTTGGGGGGGCAGGTATCCAAAATAAGGCCCAATATCGAGTGCCGCTCTTCGAGGACATATAATTCAATGCCACTCTGAATTAGCGTGTGCCAAATGGCCGATAGGAGCCCTGATATTCAAGATTTTTTTTCCCCCGAATCGCGATTCGATCGAGAGCCGTCTTTCGAGGGCTGTTGCAAAAAAATGGGTCCTACGAAAATTCTTTAAATCGCTCCAAGTATCCGTCATTGTGTCACGAACAAGTACCCTGAACCGTTTTTCTTAACTCCGTCAATAGCAGATGGAAAATAGCATCGGGTGGAGACACTCGGATGGGCCTATGGGGCTTTGGGGGGGCGGGTATGCAAAATAAGGCCCAATATCGAGTGCCGCTCTTCGAGGACATATAATTGACTGCCACTCTGAATTAGCGTGTGCCAAATGGACGATAGGAGCCCTGATATTCAAGATTTTTTTCCCCTCGAATCGCGATTCGATCGAGAGCCGTCTTTCGAGGGCTGTTGCAAAAAAATGGGTCCTACGAAAATTCTTAAAATCGCTCCAAGTATCCGTCATTGTGTCACGAACAAGTACCCTGAACCGTTTTTCTTAACTCCGTCAATATCAGATGGAAAATAGCATCGGGTGGAGACACTCGGATGGGCCTATGGGGCTTTGGGGGGGCGGGTATCCAAAATAAGGCCCAATATCGAGTGCCGCTCTTCGAGGACATATAATTGACTGCCACTCTGAATTAGCGTGTGCCAAATGGACGATAGGAGCCCTGATATTCAAGATTTTTTTCCCCTCGAATCGCGATTCGATCGAGAGCCGTCTTTCGAGGGCTGTTGCAAAAAAATGGGTCCTACGAAAATTCTTAAAATCGCTCCAAGTATCCGTCATTGTGTCACGAACAAGTACCCTGAACCGTTTTTCTTAACTCCGTCAATAGCAGATGGAAAATAGCATCGGGTGGAGACACTCGGATGGGCCTATGGGGCTTTGGGGGGGCGGGTATCCAAAATAAGGCCCAATATCGAGTGCCGCTCTTCGAGGACATATAATTCAATGCCACTCTGAATTAGCGTGTGCCAAATGGCCGATAGGAGCCCTGATATTCAAGATTTTTTTTCCCCCGAATCGCGATTCGATCGAGAGCCGTCTTTCGAGGGCTGTTGCAAAAAAATGGGTCCTACGAAAATTCTTAAAATCGCTCCAAGTATCCGTCATTGTGTCACGAACAAGTACCCTGAACCGTTTTTCTTAACTCCGTCAATAGCAGATGGAAAATAGCATCGGGTGGAGACACTCGGATGGGCCTATGGGGCTTTGGGGGGGCGGGTATCCAAAATAAGGCCCAATATCGAGTGCCGCTCTTCGAGGACATATAATTGACTGCCACTCTGAATTAGCGTGTGCCAAATGGACGATAGGAGCCCTGATATTCAAGATTTTTTTCCCCTCGAATCGCGATTCGATCGAGAGCCGTCTTTCGAGGGCTGTTGCAAAAAAATGGGTCCTACGAAAATTCTTAAAATCGCTCCAAGTATCCGTCATTGTGTCACGAACAAGTACCCTGAACCGTTTTTCTTAACTCCGTCAATATCAGATGGAAAATAGCATCGGGTGGAGACACTCGGATGGGCCTATGGGGCTTTGGGGGGGCGGGTATCCAAAATAAGGCCCAATATCGAGTGCCGCTCTTCGAGGACATATAATTGACTGCCACTCTGAATTAGCGTGTGCCAAATGGACGATAGGAGCCCTGATATTCAAGATTTTTTTCCCCTCGAATCGCGATTCGATCGAGAGCCGTCTTTCGAGGGCTGTTGCAAAAAAATGGGTCCTACGAAAATTCTTAAAATCGCTCCAAGTATCCGTCATTGTGTCACGAACAAGTACCCTGAACCGTTTTTCTTAACTCCGTCAATAGCAGATGGAAAATAGCATCGGGTGGAGACACTCGGATGGGCCTATGGGGCTTTGGGGGGGCGGGTATCCAAAATAAGGCCCAATATCGAGTGCCGCTCTTCGAGGACATATAATTGACTGCCACTCTGAATTAGCGTGTGCCAAATGGACGATAGGAGCCCTGATATTCAAGATTTTTTTCCCCTCGAATCGCGATTCGATCGAGAGCCGTCTTTCGAGGGCTGTTGCAAAAAAATGGGTCCTACGAAAATTCTTAAAATCGCTCCAAGTATCCGTCATTGTGTCACGAACAAGTACCCTGAACCGTTTTTCTTAACTCCGTCAATATCAGATGGAAAATAGCATCGGGTGGAGACACTCGGATGGGCCTATGGGGCTTTGGGGGGGCGGGTATCCAAAATAAGGCCCAATATCGAGTGCCGCTCTTCGAGGACATATAATTGACTGCCACTCTGAATTAGCGTGTGCCAAATGGACGATAGGAGCCCTGATATTCAAGATTTTTTTCCCCTCGAATCGCGATTCGATCGAGAGCCGTCTTTCGAGGGCTGTTGCAAAAAAATGGGTCCTACGAAAATTCTTAAAATCGCTCCAAGTATCCGTCATTGTGTCACGAACAAGTACCCTGAACCGTTTTTCTTAACTCCGTCAATAGCAGATGGAAAATAGCATCGGGTGGAGACACTCGGATGGGCCTATGGGGCTTTGGGGGGGCGGGTATCCAAAATAAGGCCCAATATCGAGTGCCGCTCTTCGAGGACATATAATTGACTGCTACTCTGAATTAGCGTGTGCCAAATGGACGATAGGAGCCCTGATATTCAAGATTTTTTTTCCCCCGAATCGCGATTCGATCGAGAGCCGTCTTTCGAGGGCTGTTGCAAAAAAATGGGTCCTACGAAAATTCTTAAAATCGCTCCAAGTATCCGTCATTGTGTCACGAACAAGTACCCTGAACCGTTTTTCTTAACTCCGTCAATATCAGATGGAAAATAGCATCGGGTGGAGACACTCGGATGGGCCTATGGGGCTTTGGGGGGGCGGGTATCCAAAATAAGGCCCAATATCGAGTGCCGCTCTTCGAGGACATATAATTGACTGCCACTCTGAATTAGCGTGTGCCAAATGGACGATAGGAGCCCTGATATTCAAGATTTTTTTCCCCTCGAATCGCGATTCGATCGAGAGCCGTCTTTCGAGGGCTGTTGCAAAAAAATGGGTTCTACGAAAATTCTTAAAATCGCTCCAAGTATCCGTCATTGTGTCACGAACAAGTACCCTGAACCATTTTTCTTAACTCCGTCAATAGCAGATGGAAAATAGCATCGGGTGGAGACACTCGGATGGGCCTATGGGGCTTTGGGGGGGCGGATATCCAAAATAAGGTCCAATATCGAGTGCCGCTCTTCGAGGACATATAATTCACTGCCACTCTGAATTACCGTGTGCCAAATGGACGATAGGAGCCCTAATATTCAAGAGTTTTTTTTCCCTCGAATCGCGATTTGATCGAGAGCTATCTTTCGAGGGCTGTTGCAAAAAAATGGGTCCTACGAAAATTCTTAAAATCGCTCCAAGTATCGGTCATGGTGTCACGAACAAGTACCCTGAACCGTTTTTCTTAACTCCGTCAATAGCAGTTGGAAAATAGCATCAGCTGGAGACACTCGGATGGGCCTATGGGGCTTTGGAGGGGCGGATATCCAAAATAAGGTCCAATATCGAGTGCCGCTCTTCGAGGACATATAATTCACTGCCACTCTGAATTACCGTGTGCCAAATGGACGATAGGAGCCCTAATATTCAAGAGTTTTTTTTCCCTCGAATCGCGATTTGATCGAGAGCTATCTTTCGAGGGCTGTTGCAAAAAAACGGTTCCTACGAAAATTCTTAAAATCGCTCTAAGTATCAGTCATGGTGTCACTAACAAATACCCTGAACCGTTTTTCTTAACTCCGTCAAAAGCAGTTGGAAAATAGCATCAGGTGGAGGCACTCGGATGGGCCTATGGGGCTTTGGAGCGGCGGATATCCAAAATAAGGTCCAATATCGAGTGCCGCTCTTCGAGGACATATAATTCACTGCCACTCTGAATTACCGTGTGCCAAATGGACGATAGGAGTCCTAATATTCAAGATTTTTTTTTCCTCGAATCGCGATTTGATCGAGAGCTGTCTTTCGAGGGCTGTTGCAAAAAAATGGGTCCTACGAAAACTCTTAAAATCGCTCCAAGTATCGGTCATGGTGTCACGAACAAGTACCCTGAACCGTTTTTCTTAACTCCGTCAATAGCAGTTGGAAAATAGCATCAGCTGGAGACACTCGGATGGGCCTATGGGGCTTTGGAGGGGCGGGTATCCAAAATAAGGCCCAATATCGAGTGCCGCTCTTCGAGGACATATAATTCATTGCCACTCTGAATTACCGTGTGCCAAATTGACGATAGGAGCCATAATATTCAAGATTTTTTTTCCCCGAATCGCGCTTCGATCGAGAGCCGTCTTTCGAGGGCTGTTGCAAAAAAATGGGTCCTACGAAAATTCTTAAAATCGCTCCAAGTATCGGTCATGGTGTCACGAACAAGTACCCTGAACCGTTTTTCTTAACTCCGTCAATAGCAGTTGGAAAATAGCATCAGCTGGAGACACTCGGATGGGCCTATGGGGCTTTGGAGGGGCGGGTATCCAAAATAAGGCCCAATATCGAGTGCCGCTCTTCGAGGACATATAATTCAATGCCACTCTGAATTACCGTGTGCCAAATGGACGATAGGAGCCCTAATATTCAAGATTTTTTTCCCTCGAATCGCGATTTGATCGAGAGCTGTCTTTCGAGGGCTGTTGCAAAAAAATGGGTCCTACGAAAATTCTTAAAATCGCTCGAAGTATCAGTCATGGTGTCACGAACAAGTACCCTGAACCGTCTTTCTTAACTCCGTCAAAAGCAGTTGGAAAATAGCATCAGGTGGAGACACTCGGATGGGCCTATGGGGCTTTGGAGCGGCGGATATCAAAAATAAGGCCCAATATCGAGTGCCGCTCTTCGAGGACATATAATGCACTGCCACTCTGAATTACCGTGTGCCAAATGGACGATAGGAGCCCTAATATTCAAGATTTTTTTTCCCTCGAATCGCGATTTGATAGAGAGCTGTCTTTCGAGGGCTGTTGCAAAAAATGGGTCCTACGAAAATTCTTAAAATCGCTCTAAGTATCAGTCATGGTGTCACTAACAAATACCCTGAACCGTTTTTCTTAACTCCGTCAAAAGCAGTTGGAAAATAGCATCAGGTGGAGGCACTCGGATGGGCCTATGGGGCTTTGGAGCGGCGGATATCAAAAATAAGGCCCAATATCGAGTGCCGCTCTTCGAGGACATATAATGCACTGCCACTCTGAATTACCGTGTGCCAAATGGACGATAGGAGCCCTAATATTCAAGATTTTTTTTCCCTCGAATCGCGATTTGATCGAGAGCTGTCTTTCGAGGGCTGTTGCAAAAAATGGGTCCTACGAAAATTCTTAAAATCGCTCTAAGTATCAGTCATGGTGTCACTAACAAATACCCTGAACCGTTTTTCTTAACTCCGTCAAAAGCAGTTGGAAAATAGCATCAGGTGGAGGCACTCGGATGGGCCTATGGGGCTTTGGAGCGGCGGATATCCAAAATAAGGCCCAATATCGAGTGCCGCTCTTCGAGGACATATAATTCAATGCCACTCTGAATTAGCGTGTGCCAAATGGCCGATAGGAGCCCTGATATTCAAGATTTTTTTTCCCCCGAATCGCGATTCGATCGAGAGCCGTCTTTCGAGGGCTGTTGCAAAAAAATGGGTCCTACGAAAATTCTTAAAATCGCTCCAAGTATCCGTCATTGTGTCACGAACAAGTACCCTGAACCGTTTTTCTTAACTCCGTCAAAAGCTGATGGAAAATAGCATCGGGTGGAGACACTCGGATGGGCCTATGGGGCTTTGGGGGGGCGGGTATCCGAAATAAGGCCCAATATCGAGTGCCGCTCTTCGAGGACATATAATTCAATGCCACTCTGAATTAGCGTGTGCCAAATGGCCGATAGGAGCCCCGATATTCAAGATTTTTTTTCCCCCGAATCGCGATTCGATCGAGAGCCGTCTTTCGAGGGCTGTTGCAAAAAAATGGGTCCTACGAAAATTCTTAAAATCGCTCCAAGTATCCGTCATTGTGTCACGAACAAGTACCCTGAACCGTTTTTCTTAACTCCGTCAAAAGCTGATGGAAAATAGCATCGGGTGGAGACACTCGGATGGGCCTATGGGGCTTTGGGGGGGCGGGTATCCGAAATAAGGCCCAATATCGAGTGCCGCTCTTCGAGGACATATAATTCAATGCCACTCTGAATTAGCGTGTGCCAAATGGCCGATAGGAGCCCCGATATTCAAGATTTTTTTTCCCCCGAATCGCGATTCGATCGAGAGCCGTCTTTCGAGGGCTGTTGCAAAAAAATGGGTCCTACGAAAATTCTTAAAATCGCTCCAAGTATCCGTCATTGTGTCACGAACAAGTACCCTGAACCGTTTTTCTTAACTCCGTCAAAAGCTGATGGAAAATAGCATCGGGTGGAGACACTCGGATGGGCCTATGGGGCTTTGGGGGGGCGGGTATCCGAAATAAGGCCCAATATCGAGTGCCGCTCTTCGAGGACATATAATTCAATGCCACTCTGAATTAGCGTGTGCCAAATGGCCGATAGGAGCCCCGATATTCAAGATTTTTTTTCCCCCGAATCGCGATTCGATCGAGAGCCGTCTTTCGAGGGCTGTTGCAAAAAAATGGGTCCTACGAAAATTCTTAAAATCGCTCCAAGTATCCGTCATTGTGTCACGAACAAGTACCCTGAACCGTTTTTCTTAACTCCGTCAAAAGCTGATGGAAAATAGCATCGGGTGGAGACACTCGGATGGGCCTATGGGGCTTTGGGGGGGCGGGTATCCGAAATAAGGCCCAATATCGAGTGCCGCTCTTCGAGGACATATAATTCAATGCCACTCTGAATTAGCGTGTGCCAAATGGCCGATAGGAGCCCTGATATTCAAGATTTTTTTTCCCCCGAATCGCGATTCGATCGAGAGCCGTCTTTCGAGGGCTGTTGCAAAAAAATGGGTCCTACGAAAATTCTTAAAATCGCTCCAAGTATCCGTCATTGTGTCACGAACAAGTACCCTGAACCGTTTTTCTTAACTCCGTCAAAAGCTGATGGAAAATAGCATCGGGTGGAGACACTCGGATGGGCCTATGGGGCTTTGGGGGGGCGGGTATCCGAAATAAGGCCCAATATCGAGTGCCGCTCTTCGAGGACATATAATTCAATGCCACTCTGAATTAGCGTGTGCCAAATGGCCGATAGGAGCCCTGATATTCAAGATTTTTTTTCCCCCGAATCGCGATTCGATCGAGAGCCGTCTTTCGAGGGCTGTTGCAAAAAAATGGGTCCTACGAAAATTCTTAAAATCGCTCCAAGTATTCGTCATTGTGTCACGAACAAGTACCCTGAACCGTTTTTCTTAACTCCGTCAAAAGCTGATGGAAAATAGCATCGGGTGGAGACACTCGGATGGGCCTATGGGGCTTTGGGGGGGCGGGTATCCGAAATAAGGCCCAATATCGAGTGCCGCTCTTCGAGGACATATAATTCAATGCCACTCTGAATTAGCGTGTGCCAAATGGCCGATAGGAGCCCCGATATTCAAGATTTTTTTTCCCCCGAATCGCGATTCGATCGAGAGCCGTCTTTCGAGGGCTGTTGCAAAAAAATGGGTCCTACGAAAATTCTTAAAATCGCTCCAAGTATCCGTCATTGTGTCACGAACAAGTACCCTGAACCGTTTTTCTTAACTCCGTCAAAAGCTGATGGAAAATAGCATCGGGTGGAGACACTCGGATGGGCCTATGGGGCTTTGGGGGGGCGGGTATCCGAAATAAGGCCCAATATCGAGTGCCGCTCTTCGAGGACATATAATTCAATGCCACTCTGAATTAGCGTGTGCCAAATGGCCGATAGGAGCCCCGATATTCAAGATTTTTTTTCCCCCGAATCGCGATTCGATCGAGAGCCGTCTTTCGAGGGCTGTTGCAAAAAAATGGGTCCTACGAAAATTCTTAAAATCGCTCCAAGTATCCGTCATTGTGTCACGAACAAGTACCCTGAACCGTTTTTCTTAACTCCGTCAAAAGCTGATGGAAAATAGCATCGGGTGGAGACACTCGGATGGGCCTATGGGGCTTTGGGGGGGCGGGTATCCGAAATAAGGCCCAATATCGAGTGCCGCTCTTCGAGGACATATAATTCAATGCCACTCTGAATTAGCGTGTGCCAAATGGCCGATAGGAGCCCTGATATTCAAGATTTTTTTTCCCCCGAATCGCGATTCGATCGAGAGCCGTCTTTCGAGGGCTGTTGCAAAAAAATGGGTCCTACGAAAATTCTTAAAATCGCTCCAAGTATCCGTCATTGTGTCACGAACAAGTACCCTGAACCGTTTTTCTTAACTCCGTCAAAAGCTGATGGAAAATAGCATCGGGTGGAGACACTCGGATGGGCCTATGGGGCTTTGGGGGGGCGGGTATCCGAAATAAGGCCCAATATCGAGTGCCGCTCTTCGAGGACATATAATTCAATGCCACTCTGAATTAGCGTGTGCCAAATGGCCGATAGGAGCCCCGATATTCAAGATTTTTTTTCCCCCGAATCGCGATTCGATCGAGAGCCGTCTTTCGAGGGCTGTTGCAAAAAAATGGGTCCTACGAAAATTCTTAAAATCGCTCCAAGTATCCGTCATTGTGTCACGAACAAGTACCCTGAACCGTTTTTCTTAACTCCGTCAAAAGCTGATGGAAAATAGCATCGGGTGGAGACACTCGGATGGGCCTATGGGGCTTTGGGGGGGCGGGTATCCGAAATAAGGCCCAATATCGAGTGCCGCTCTTCGAGGACATATAATTCAATGCCACTCTGAATTAGCGTGTGCCAAATGGCCGATAGGAGCCCCGATATTCAAGATTTTTTTTCCCCCGAATCGCGATTCGATCGAGAGCCGTCTTTCGAGGGCTGTTGCAAAAAAATGGGTCCTACGAAAATTCTTAAAATCGCTCCAAGTATCCGTCATTGTGTCACGAACAAGTACCCTGAACCGTTTTTCTTAACTCCGTCAAAAGCTGATGGAAAATAGCATCGGGTGGAGACACTCGGATGGGCCTATGGGGCTTTGGGGGGGCGGGTATCCGAAATAAGGCCCAATATCGAGTGCCGCTCTTCGAGGACATATAATTCAATGCCACTCTGAATTAGCGTGTGCCAAATGGCCGATAGGAGCCCCGATATTCAAGATTTTTTTTCCCCCGAATCGCGATTCGATCGAGAGCCGTCTTTCGAGGGCTGTTGCAAAAAAATGGGTCCTACGAAAATTCTTAAAATCGCTCCAAGTATCCGTCATTGTGTCACGAACAAGTACCCTGAACCGTTTTTCTTAACTCCGTCAAAAGCTGATGGAAAATAGCATCGGGTGGAGACACTCGGATGGGCCTATGGGGCTTTGGGGGGGCGGGTATCCGAAATAAGGCCCAATATCGAGTGCCGCTCTTCGAGGACATATAATTCAATGCCACTCTGAATTAGCGTGTGCCAAATGGCCGATAGGAGCCCTGATATTCAAGATTTTTTTTCCCCCGAATCGCGATTCGATCGAGAGCCGTCTTTCGAGGGCTGTTGCAAAAAAATGGGTCCTACGAAAATTCTTAAAATCGCTCCAAGTATCCGTCATTGTGTCACGAACAAGTACCCTGAACCGTTTTTCTTAACTCCGTCAAAAGCTGATGGAAAATAGCATCGGGTGGAGACACTCGGATGGGCCTATGGGGCTTTGGGGGGGCGGGTATCCGAAATAAGGCCCAATATCGAGTGCCGCTCTTCGAGGACATATAATTCAATGCCACTCTGAATTAGCGTGTGCCAAATGGCCGATAGGAGCCCTGATATTCAAGATTTTTTTTCCCCCGAATCGCGATTCGATCGAGAGCCGTCTTTCGAGGGCTGTTGCAAAAAAATGGGTCCTACGAAAATTCTTAAAATCGCTCCAAGTATCCGTCATTGTGTCACGAACAAGTACCCTGAACCGTTTTTCTTAACTCCGTCAAAAGCTGATGGAAAATAGCATCGGGTGGAGACACTCGGATGGGCCTATGGGGCTTTGGGGGGGCGGGTATCCGAAATAAGGCCCAATATCGAGTGCCGCTCTTCGAGGACATATAATTCAATGCCACTCTGAATTAGCGTGTGCCAAATGGCCGATAGGAGCCCCGATATTCAAGATTTTTTTTCCCCCGAATCGCGATTCGATCGAGAGCCGTCTTTCGAGGGCTGTTGCAAAAAAATGGGTCCTACGAAAATTCTTAAAATCGCTCCAAGTATCCGTCATTGTGTCACGAACAAGTACCCTGAACCGTTTTTCTTAACTCCGTCAAAAGCTGATGGAAAATAGCATCGGGTGGAGACACTCGGATGGGCCTATGGGGCTTTGGGGGGGCGGGTATCCGAAATAAGGCCCAATATCGAGTGCCGCTCTTCGAGGACATATAATTCAATGCCACTCTGAATTAGCGTGTGCCAAATGGCCGATAGGAGCCCCGATATTCAAGATTTTTTTTCCCCCGAATCGCGATTCGATCGAGAGCCGTCTTTCGAGGGCTGTTGCAAAAAAATGGGTCCTACGAAAATTCTTAAAATCGCTCCAAGTATCCGTCATTGTGTCACGAACAAGTACTCTGAACCGTTTTTCTTAACTCCGTCAAAAGCTGATGGAAAATAGCATCGGGTGGAGACACTCGGATGGGCCTATGGGGCTTTGGGGGGGCGGGTATCCGAAATAAGGCCCAATATCGAGTGCCGCTCTTCGAGGACATATAATTCAATGCCACTCTGAATTAGCGTGTGCCAAATGGCCGATAGGAGCCCTGATATTCAAGATTTTTTTTCCCCCGAATCGCGATTCGATCGAGAGCCGTCTTTCGAGGGCTGTTGCAAAAAAATGGGTCCTACGAAAATTCTTAAAATCGCTCCAAGTATCCGTCATTGTGTCACGAACAAGTACCCTGAACCGTTTTTCTTAACTCCGTCAAAAGCTGATGGAAAATAGCATCGGGTGGAGACACTCGGATGGGCCTATGGGGCTTTGGGGGGGCGGGTATCCGAAATAAGGCCCAATATCGAGTGCCGCTCTTCGAGGACATATAATTCAATGCCACTCTGAATTAGCGTGTGCCAAATGGCCGATAGGAGCCCTGATATTCAAGATTTTTTTTCCCCCGAATCGCGATTCGATCGAGAGCCGTCTTTCGAGGGCTGTTGCAAAAAAATGGGTCCTACGAAAATTCTTAAAATCGCTCCAAGTATCCGTCATTGTGTCACGAACAAGTACCCTGAACCGTTTTTCTTAACTCCGTCAAAAGCTGATGGAAAATAGCATCGGGTGGAGACACTCGGATGGGCCTATGGGGCTTTGGGGGGGCGGGTATCCGAAATAAGGCCCAATATCGAGTGCCGCTCTTCGAGGACATATAATTCAATGCCACTCTGAATTAGCGTGTGCCAAATGGCCGATAGGAGCCCCGATATTCAAGATTTTTTTTCCCCCGAATCGCGATTCGATCGAGAGCCGTCTTTCGAGGGCTGTTGCAAAAAAATGGGTATTACGAAAATTCTTAAAATCGCTCCAAGTATCCGTCATTGTGTCACGAACAAGTACCCTGAACCGTTTTTCTTAACTCCGTCAAAAGCTGATGGAAAATAGCATCGGGTGGAGACACTCGGATGGGCCTATGGGGCTTTGGGGGGGCGGGTATCCGAAATAAGGCCCAATATCGAGTGCCGCTCTTCGAGGACATATAATTCAATGCCACTCTGAATTAGCGTGTGCCAAATGGCCGATAGGAGCCCCGATATTCAAGATTTTTTTTCCCCCGAATCGCGATTCGATCGAGAGCCGTCTTTCGAGGGCTGTTGCAAAAAAATGGGTCCTACGAAAATTCTTAAAATCGCTCCAAGTATCCGTCATTGTGTCACGAACAAGTACCCTGAACCGTTTTTCTTAACTCCGTCAAAAGCTGATGGAAAATAGCATCGGGTGGAGACACTCGGATGGGCCTATGGGGGCTTTGGGGGGGCGGGTATCCGAAATAAGGCCCAATATCGAGTGCCGCTCTTCGAGGACATATAATTCAATGCCACTCTGACTTAGCGTGTGCCAAATGGCCGATAGGAGCCCCGATATTCAAGATTTTTTTTCCCCCGAATCGCGATTCGATCGAGAGCCGTCTTTCGAGGGCTGTTGCAAAAAAATGGGTCCTACGAAAATTCTTAAAATCGCTCCAAGTATCCGTCATTGTGTCACGAACAAGTACCCTGAACCGTTTTTCTTAACTCCGTCAAAAGCTGATGGAAAATAGCATCGGGTGGAGACACTCGGATGGGCCTATGGGGCTTTGGGGGGGCGGGTATCCGAAATAAGGCCCAATATCGAGTGCCGCTCTTCGAGGACATATAATTCAATGCCACTCTGAATTAGCGTGTGCCAAATGGCCGATAGGAGCCCTGATATTCAAGATTTTTTTTCCCCCGAATCGCGATTCGATCGAGAGCCGTCTTTCGAGGGCTGTTGCAAAAAAATGGGTCCTACGAAAATTCTTAAAATCGCTCCAAGTATCCGTCATTGTGTCACGAACAAGTACCCTGAACCGTTTTTCTTAACTCCGTCAAAAGCTGATGGAAAATAGCATCGGGTGGAGACACTCGGATGGGCCTATGGGGCTTTGGGGGGGCGGGTATCCGAAATAAGGCCCAATATCGAGTGCCGCTCTTCGAGGACATATAATTCAATGCCACTCTGAATTAGCGTGTGCCAAATGGCCGATAGGAGCCCTGATATTCAAGATTTTTTTTTCCCCCGAATCGCGATTCGATCGAGAGCCGTCTTTCGAGGGCTGTTGCAAAAAAATGGGTCCTACGAAAATTCTTAAAATCGCTCCAAGTATCCGTCATTGTGTCACGAACAAGTACCCTGAACCGTTTTTCTTAACTCCGTCAAAAGCTGATGGAAAATAGCATCGGGTGGAGACACTCGGATGGGCCTATGGGGCTTTGGGGGGGCGGGTATCCGAAATAAGGCCCAATATCGAGTGCCGCTCTTCGAGGACATATAATTCAATGCCACTCTGAATTAGCGTGTGCCAAATGGCCGATAGGAGCCCTGATATTCAAGATTTTTTTTCCCCCGAATCGCGATTCGATCGAGAGCCGTCTTTCGAGGGCTGTTGCAAAAAAATGGGTCCTACGAAAATTCTTAAAATCGCTCCAAGTATCCGTCATTGTGTCACGAACAAGTACCCTGAACCGTTTTTCTTAACTCCGTCAAAAGCTGATGGAAAATAGCATCGGGTGGAGACACTCGGATGGGCCTATGGGGCTTTGGGGGGGCGGGTATCCGAAATAAGGCCCAATATCGAGTGCCGCTCTTCGAGGACATATAATTCAATGCCACTCTGAATTAGCGTGTGCCAAATGGCCGATAGGAGCCCTGATATTCAAGATTTTTTTTCCCCCGAATCGCGATTCGATCGAGAGCCGTCTTTCGAGGGCTGTTGCAAAAAAATGGGTCCTACGAAAATTCTTAAAATCGCTCCAAGTATCCGTCATTGTGTCACGAACAAGTACCCTGAACCGTTTTTCTTAACTCCGTCAAAAGCTGATGGAAAATAGCATCGGGTGGAGACACTCGGATGGGCCTATGGGGCTTTGGGGGGGCGGGTATCCGAAATAAGGCCCAATATCGAGTGCCGCTCTTCGAGGACATATAATTCAATGCCACTCTGAATTAGCGTGTGCCAAATGGCCGATAGGAGCCCCGATATTCAAGATTTTTTTTCCCCCGAATCGCGATTCGATCGAGAGCCGTCTTTCGAGGGCTGTTGCAAAAAAATGGGTCCTACGAAAATTCTTAAAATCGCTCCAAGTATCCGTCATTGTGTCACGAACAAGTACCCTGAACCGTTTTTCTTAACTCCGTCAAAAGCTGATGGAAAATAGCATCGGGTGGAGACACTCGGATGGGCCTATGGGGCTTTGGGGGCGGGGTATCCGAAATAAGGCCCAATATCGAGTGCCGCTCTTCGAGGACATATAATTCAATGCCACTCTGAATTAGCGTGTGCCAAATGGCCGATAGGAGCCCCGATATTCAAGATTTTTTTTCCCCCGAATCGCGATTCGATCGAGAGCCGTCTTTCGAGGGCTGTTGCAAAAAAATGGGTCCTACGAAAATTCTTAAAATCGCTCCAAGTATCCGTCATTGTGTCACGAACAAGTACCCTGAACCGTTTTTCTTAACTCCGTCAAAAGCTGATGGAAAATAGCATCGGGTGGAGACACTCGGATGGGCCTATGGGGCTTTGGGGGGGCGGGTATCCGAAATAAGGCCCAATATCGAGTGCCGCTCTTCGAGGACATATAATTCAATGCCACTCTGAATTAGCGTGTGCCAAATGGCCGATAGGAGCCCCGATATTCAAGATTTTTTTTCCCCCGAATCGCGATTCGATCGAGAGCCGTCTTTCGAGGGCTGTTGCAAAAAAATGGGTCCTACGAAAATTCTTAAAATCGCTCCAAGTATCCGTCATTGTGTCACGAACAAGTACCCTGAACCGTTTTTCTTAACTCCGTCAAAAGCTGATGGAAAATAGCATCGGGTGGAGACACTCGGATGGGCCTATGGGGCTTTGGGGGGGCGGGTATCCGAAATAAGGCCCAATATCGAGTGCCGCTCTTCGAGGACATATAATTCAATGCCACTCTGAATTAGCGTGTGCCAAATGGCCGATAGGAGCCCTGATATTCAAGATTTTTTTTCCCCCGAATCGCGATTCGATCGAGAGCCGTCTTTCGAGGGCTGTTGCAAAAAAATGGGTCCTACGAAAATTCTTAAAATCGCTCCAAGTATCCGTCATTGTGTCACGAACAAGTACCCTGAACCGTTTTTCTTAACTCCGTCAAAAGCTGATGGAAAATAGCATCGGGTGGAGACACTCGGATGGGCCTATGGGGCTTTGGGGGGGCGGGTATCCGAAATAAGGCCCAATATCGAGTGCC
>CAXHKB010000025.1:0-123874 GCA_964017025.1 Stenichneumon culpator
ATTCGCTTTATATCGAAATCGAACATTAGCGTTTTGCTTCGGCTGTAGGCGTTCCAGCTCGTAATATGAGATCAAAAAGCCTTCGTTTTATGCAAATACGCAAGATTCATGCGTTTCGAGCCGCCAACAAGCCCCCATCGAATGCAATGTCGCTTTATATCGAAATCGAACATTAGCGTTTTGCTTCGGCTGTAAGCGTTGCAGCTCGTAATATGAGATCAAAAAGCCTTAGTTTTACGTAATTACGCAAGATTCATGCGTTTCGAGTCACCAAACAAGCCCCCATCGAATGCAAATTCGCTTTATATCGAAATCGAACATTAGCGTTTTGCTTCAGCTGTAGGAGTTCCAGCTCGTAATATAAGATAAAAAAAACCCTTCGTTTTACATAAATACGCAAGATTCATGCGTTTCGAGCCGCCAAACAAGCCCCCACCGAATGCATATTCGCTTTATATCGAAATCGAACACTTGCGTTTTGCGTTGGCTGTAGGCGTTCCGGCTCGTAATAAGAGATAGAAAAGCCTTAGTTTTACGTAAATACGCGAGATTTATGCGTTTCGAGCCGCCAAACAAGCTCCCATCGAATGCAAATTCGCTTTATATCGAAATCGAACATTAGCCTTTTGCTTTAGCTGTAGGTGTTCCAGCTCGTAATATTAGATCAAAAAGCCTTAGTTTTATGCAAATACGCAAGATTCATGCGTTTCGAGCCGCCAAACAAGCCCCCATCGAATGCAAAGTCGCTTTATATCGAAATCGAACATTAGCGTTTTGCTTCGGCTGTAGGTGTTCCAGCTCGTAATATGAGATCAAAAAGCCTTAGTTTTTACGTAATTACGCAAGATTCATGCGTTTCAAGCTGCCAAACAAGCCCTCACCGAATGCAAATGCGCTTTATGTCGAAATCGAATAATGGCGTTTTGCATCGGTTGTAGGTATTCCAGCTCGTAATAAGAGATAGAAAAGCCTTAGTTTTACGTAAATACGCGAGATGTATGCGTTTCGAGCCGCCAAACAAGCTCCCATTGAATGCAAAGTCGCTTTATATCGAAATCGAACATTAGCCTTTTGCTTTGGCTGTAGGTGTTCCAGCTCGTAATATTAGATCAAAAAGCCTTAGTTTTATGCAAATACGCAAGATTCATGCGTTTCGAGCTCCCAAACAAGCCCCCATCGAATGCAAATTCGCTTTATATCGAAATCGAACATTAGCGTTTTGTTTCTGCTGTAGGTGTTCCAGCTCGTAATATGAGATCAAAAAGCCTTAGTTTTACGTAATTACGCAAGATTCATGCGTTTCGAGCTCCCAAACAAGCCCCCATCGAATGCAAATTCGCTTTATATCGAAATCGAACATTAGCGTTTTGTTTCGGCTGTAGGTATTCCAGCTCGTAATATGAGATCAAAAAGCCTTAGTTTGACGTAAATACGCAAGATTCATGCGATTCGAGCCGCCAAACAAGCCCCCATTGAATGCAAATTCGCTTTATATCGAAATCGAACATTAGCGTTTTTCTTCGGCTGTAGGTGTTCCAGCTCGTAATATGAGATGAAAAAGCCTTATTTTTATGCAAATACGCAAGATTCATGCGTTTCGAGCCACCAAACAAGCCCCCATCGAATGCAAAGTCGCTTTATATCGAAATCGAACATTAGCGTTTTGCTTCGGCTGTAGGTGTTCCAGCTCGTAATATGAGATCAAAAAGCCTTAGTTTTACGTAATTACGCAAGATTCATGCGTTTCAAGCTGCCAAACAAGCCCCCACCGAATGCATATTCGCTTTATATCGAAATCGAACACTTGCGTTTTGCGTTGGCTGTAGGCGTTCCGGCTCGTAATAAGAGATAGAAAAGCCTTAGTTTTACGTAAATACAAGAGATTTATGCGTTTCGAGCCGCCAAACAAGCTCCCATCGAATGCAAATTCGCTTTATATCGAAATCGAACATTAGCCTTTTGCTTTAGCTGTAGGTGTTCCAGCTCGTAATATAAGATAAAAAAGCCTTAGTTTTACGTAAATACGCAAGATTCATGCGTTTCGAGCTGCCAAACAAGCCCCCATCGAATGCAAAGTCGCTTTATATCGAAATCGAACATTAGCGTTTTGCTTCGGCTGTAGGCGTTCCAGCTCGTAATATGAGATCAAAAAGCCTTAGTTTTACGTAATTACGCAAGATTCATGCGTTTCGAGCTCCCAAACAAGCCCCCATCGAATGCAAATTCGCTTTATATCGAAATCGAACATTAGCGTTTTGTTTCGGCTGTAGGTATTCCAGCTCGTAATATGAGATCAAAAAGCCTTAGTTTGACGTAAATACGCAAGATTCATGCGATTCGAGCCGCCAAACAAGCCCCCATTGAATGCAAATTCGCTTTATATCGAAATCGAACATTAGCGTTTTGCTTCGGCTGTAGGTGTTCCAGCTCGTAATATGAGATGAAAAAGCCTTAGTTTTACGTAATTACGCAAGATTCATGCGTTTCAAGCTGCCAAACAAGCCCTCACCGAATGCAAATGGGCTTTATGTCGAAATCGAACAATGGCGTTTTGAATCGGTTGTAGGTATTCCAGCTCGTAATAAGAGATAGTAAAGCCTTAGTTTTACGTAAATACGCGAGATGTATGCGTTTCGAGCCGCCAAACAAGCTCCCATCGAATGCAAAGTCGCTTTATATCGAAATCGAACATTAGCGTTTTGCTTTAGCTGTAGGTCTTCCAGCTCGTAATATAAGATAAAAAAAGCCTTAGTTTTACGTAAATACGCAAAATTCATGCGTTTCGAACCATCAAACAAGCCCCCATCGAATGCAAATTCGCTTTATATCGAAATCGAACATTAGCGTTTTGTTTCGGCTGTAGGTATTCCAGCTCGTAATATAAGATCAAAAAGCCTTAGTTTGAAGTAAATACGCAAGATTCATGCGATTCGAGCCGCCAAACAAGCCCCCATTGAATGCAAATTCGCTTTATATCGAAATCGAACATTAGCGTTTTGCTTCGGCTGTAGGTGTTCCAGCTCGTAATATGAGATGAAAAAGCCTTATTTTTATGCAAATACGCAAGATTCATGCGTTTCGAGCCACCAAACAAGCCCCCATCGAATGCAAAGTCGCTTTATATCGAAATCGAACATTAGCGTTTTGCTTCGGCTGTAGGCGTTCCAGCTCGTAATATGAGATCAAAAAGCCTTCGTTTTATGCAAATACGCAAGATTCATGCGTTTCGAGCCGCCAAACAAGCCCCCATCGAATGCAATGTCGCTTTATATCGAAATCGAACATTAGCGTTTTGCTTCGGCTGTAAGCGTTGCAGCTCGTAATATGAGATCAAAAAGCCTTAGTTTTACGTAATTACGCAAGATTCATGCGTTTCGAGTCACCAAACAAGCCCCCATCGAATGCAAATTCGCTTTATATCGAAATCGAACATTAGCGTTTTGCTTCAGCTGTAGGAGTTCCAGCTCGTAATATAAGATAAAAAAACCCTTCGTTTTACATAAATACGCAAGATTCATGCGTTTCGAGCCGCCAAACAAGCCCCCACCGAATGCATATTCGCTTTATATCGAAATCGAACACTTGCGTTTTGCGTTGGCTGTAGGCGTTCCGGCTCGTAATAAGAGATAGAAAAGCCTTAGTTTTACGTAAATACGCGAGATTTATGCGTTTCGAGCCGCCAAACAAGCTCCCATCGAATGCAAATTCGCTTTATATCGAAATCGAACATTAGCCTTTTGCTTTAGCTGTAGGTGTTCCAGCTCGTAATATTAGATCAAAAAGCCTTAGTTTTATGCAAATACGCAAGATTCATGCGTTTCGAGCCGCCAAACAAGCCCCCATCGAATGCAATGTCGCTTTATATCGAAATCGAACATTAGCGTTTTGCTTCTGCTGTAGGAGTTCCAGCTCGTAATATAAGATAAAAAGCCTTAGTTTTACGTAAATACGCAAGATTCATGCGTTTCGAGCTGCCAAACAAGCCCCCATCGAATGCAAAGTCGCTTTATATCGAAATCGAACATTAGCGTTTTGCTTCGGCTGTAGGCGTTCCAGCTCGTAATATGAGATCAAAAAGCCTTAGTTTTACGTAATTACGCAAGATTCATGCGTTTCGAGCCACCGAACAAGCCCCCATCGAATGCAAATTCGCTTTATATCGAAATCGAACATTAGCGTTTTGTTTCTGCTGTAGGTGTTCCAGCTCGTAATATGAGATCAAAAAGCCTTAGTTTTATGTAATTAAGCAAGATTCATGCGTTTCAAGCTCCCAAACAAGCCCCCATCGAATGCAAATTCGCTTTATATCGAAATCAAACATTAGCGTTTTGTTTCGGCTGTAGGTATTCCAGCTCGTAATATGAGATCAAAAAGCCTTAGTTTTACGTAAATACGCAAGATGTTTGCATTTCTAGCTGCCAAAAGAGCCCTCATCGAATGCAAATTCGCTTTATATCGAAATCGAACATTAGTGTTTTGTTTCTGCTGTAGTTGTTCAAGCTCGTAATATGAGATCAAAAAGCCTTAGTTTTACGTAATACGCAAGATTCATGCGTTTTGAGCTGCTAAACAAGTCCCCAACGAATGCAAATTCGCTTTATATCGAAATCGAACATTAGCGTTTTGTTTCTGCTGTAGGTGTTCCAGCTCGTAATATGAGATCAAAAAGCCTTAGTTTTACGTAATTACGCAAGATTCATGCGTTTCGAGCTCCCAAACAAGCCCCCATCGAATGCAAATTCGCTTTATATCGAAATCGAACATTAGCGTTTTGTTTCGGCTGTAGGTATTCCAGCTCGTAATATGAGATCAAAAAGCCTTAGTTTGACGTAAATACGCAAGATTCATGCGATTCGAGCCGCCAAACAAGCCCCCATTGAATGCAAATTCGCTTTATATCGAAATCGAACATTAGCGTTTTGCTTCGGCTGTAGGTGTTCCAGCTCGTAATATGAGATGATAAAGCCTTATTTTTATGCAAATACGCAAGATTCATGCGTTTCGAGCCACCAAACAAGCCCCCATCGAATGCAAAGTCGCTTTATATCGAAATCGAACATTAGCGTTTTGCTTCGGCTGTAGGTGTTCCAGCTCGTAATATGAGATCAAAAAGCCTTAGTTTTTACGTAATTACGCAAGATTCATGCGTTTCAAGCTGCCAAACAAGCCCTCACCGAATGCAAATGCGCTTTATGTCGAAATCGAATAATGGCGTTTTGCATCGGTTGTAGGTATTCCAGCTCGTAATAAGAGATAGAAAAGCCTTAGTTTTACGTAAATACGCGAGATGTATGCGTTTCGAGCCGCCAAACAAGCTCCCATTGAATGCAAAGTCGCTTTATATCGAAATCGAACATTAGCCTTTTGCTTTGGCTGTAGGTGTTCCAGCTCGTAATATTAGATCAAAAAGCCTTAGTTTTATGCAAATACGCAAGATTCATGCGTTTCGAGCTCCCAAACAAGCCCCCATCGAATGCAAATTCGCTTTATATCGAAATCGAACATTAGCGTTTTGTTTCTGCTGTAGGTGTTCCAGCTCGTAATATGAGATCAAAAAGCCTTAGTTTTACGTAATTACGCAAGATTCATGCGTTTCGAGCTCCCAAACAAGCCCCCATCGAATGCAAATTCGCTTTATATCGAAATCGAACATTAGCGTTTTGCTTCGGCTGTAGGTGTTCCAGCTCGTAATATGAGATCAAAAAGCCTTAGTTTTACGTAATTACGCAAGATTCATGCGTTTCAAGCTGCCAAACAAGCCCTCACCGAATGCAAATGCGCTTTATGTCGAAATCGAACAATGGCGTTTTGCATCGGTTGTAGGTATTCCAGCTCGTAATAAGAGATAGAAAAGCCTTAGTTTTACGTAAATACGCGAGATGTATGCGTTTCGAGCCGCCAAACAAGCTCCCATCGAATGCAAAGTCGCTTTATATCGAAATCGAACATTAGCGTTTTGCTTTAGCTGTAGGTCTTCCAGCTCGTAATATAAGATAAAAAAAGCCTTAGTTTTACGTAAATACGCAAAATTCATGCGTTTCGAACCACCAAACAAGCCCCCATCGAATGCAAATTCGCTTTATATCGAAATCGAACATTAGCGTTTTGTTTCGGCTGTAGGTATTCCAGCTCGTAATATAAGATCAAAAAGCCTTAGTTTGAAGTAAATACGCAAGATTCATGCGATTCGAGCCGCCAAACAAGCCCCCATTGAATGCAAATTCGCTTTATATCGAAATCGAACATTAGCGTTTTGCTTCGGCTGTAGGTGTTCCAGCTCGTAATATGAGATGAAAAAGCCTTATTTTTATGCAAATACGCAAGATTCATGCGTTTCGAGCCACCAAACAAGCCCCCATCGAATGCAAAGTCGCTTTATATCGAAATCGAACATTAGCGTTTTGCTTCGGCTGTAGGCGTTCCAGCTCGTAATATGAGATCAAAAAGCCTTCGTTTTATGCAAATACGCAAGATTCATGCGTTTCGAGCCGCCAAACAAGCCCCCATCGAATGCAATGTCGCTTTATATCGAAATCGAACATTAGCGTTTTGCTTCGGCTGTAAGCGTTGCAGCTCGTAATATGAGATCAAAAAGCCTTAGTTTTACGTAATTACGCAAGATTCATGCGTTTCGAGTCACCAAACAAGCCCCCATCGAATGCAAATTCGCTTTATATCGAAATCGAACATTAGCGTTTTGCTTCAGCTGTAGGAGTTCCAGCTCGTAATATAAGATAAAAAAACCCTTCGTTTTACATAAATACGCAAGATTCATGCGTTTCGAGCCGCCAAACAAGCCCCCACCGAATGCATATTCGCTTTATATCGAAATCGAACACTTGCGTTTTGCGTTGGCTGTAGGCGTTCCGGCTCGTAATAAGAGATAGAAAAGCCTTAGTTTTACGTAAATACGCGAGATTTATGCGTTTCGAGCCGCCAAACAAGCTCCCATCGAATGCAAATTCGCTTTATATCGAAATCGAACATTAGCCTTTTGCTTTAGCTGTAGGTGTTCCAGCTCGTAATATTAGATCAAAAAGCCTTAGTTTTATGCAAATACGCAAGATTCATGCGTTTCGAGCCGCCAAACAAGCCCCCATCGAATGCAATGTCGCTTTATATCGAAATCGAACATTAGCGTTTTGCTTCTGCTGTAGGAGTTCCAGCTCGTAATATAAGATAAAAAGCCTTAGTTTTACGTAAATACGCAAGATTCATGCGTTTCGAGCTGCCAAACAAGCCCCCATCGAATGCAAAGTCGCTTTATATCGAAATCGAACATTAGCGTTTTGCTTCGGCTGTAGGCGTTCCAGCTCGTAATATGAGATCAAAAAGCCTTAGTTTTACGTAATTACGCAAGATTCATGCGTTTCGAGCCACCGAACAAGCCCCCATCGAATGCAAATTCGCTTTATATCGAAATCGAACATTAGCGTTTTGTTTCTGCTGTAGGTGTTCCAGCTCGTAATATGAGATCAAAAAGCCTTAGTTTTATGTAATTAAGCAAGATTCATGCGTTTCAAGCTCCCAAACAAGCCCCCATCGAATGCAAATTCGCTTTATATCGAAATCAAACATTAGCGTTTTGTTTCGGCTGTAGGTACTCCAGCTCGTAATATGAGATCAAAAAGCCTTAGTTTTACGTAAATACGCAAGATGTTTGCATTTCTAGCTGCCAAAAGAGCCCTCATCGAATGCAAATTCGCTTTATATCGAAATCGAACATTAGTGTTTTGTTTCTGCTGTAGTTGTTCAAGCTCGTAATATGAGATCAAAAAGCCTTAGTTTTACGTAATACGCAAGATTCATGCGTTTTGAGCTGCTAAACAAGTCCCCAACGAATGCAAATTCGCTTTATATCGAAATCGAACATAAGCGTTTTGTTTCTGCTGTAGGTGTTCCAGCTCGTAATATGAGATCAAAAAGCCTTAGTTTTACGTAATTACGCAAGATTCATGCGTTTCGAGCTCCCAAACAAGCCCCCATCGAATGCAAATTCGCTTTATATCGAAATCGAACATTAGCGTTTTGTTTCGGCTGTAGGTATTCCAGCTCGTAATATGAGATCAAAAAGCCTTAGTTTGACGTAAATACGCAAGATTCATGCGATTCGAGCCGCCAAACAAGCCCCCATTGAATGCAAATTCGCTTTATATCGAAATCGAACATTAGCGTTTTGCTTCGGCTGTAGGTGTTCCAGCTCGTAATATGAGATGAAAAAGCCTTATTTTTATGCAAATACGCAAGATTCATGCGTTTCGAGCCACCAAACAAGCCCCCATCGAATGCAAAGTCGCTTTATATCGAAATCGAACATTAGCGTTTTGCTTCGGCTGTAGGTGTTCCAGCTCGTAATATGAGATCAAAAAGCCTTAGTTTTTACGTAATTACGCAAGATTCATGCGTTTCAAGCTGCCAAACAAGCCCTCACCGAATGCAAATGCGCTTTATGTCGAAATCGAATAATGGCGTTTTGCATCGGTTGTAGGTATTCCAGCTCGTAATAAGAGATAGAAAAGCCTTAGTTTTACGTAAATACGCGAGATGTATGCGTTTCGAGCCGCCAAACAAGCTCCCATTGAATGCAAAGTCGCTTTATATCGAAATCGAACATTAGCCTTTTGCTTTGGCTGTAGGTGTTCCAGCTCGTAATATTAGATCAAAAAGCCTTAGTTTTATGCAAATACGCAAGATTCATGCGTTTCGAGCTCCCAAACAAGCCCCCATCGAATGCAAATTCGCTTTATATCGAAATCGAACATTAGCGTTTTGTTTCTGCTGTAGGTGTTCCAGCTCGTAATATGAGATCAAAAAGCCTTAGTTTTACGTAATTACGCAAGATTCATGCGTTTCGAGCTCCCAAACAAGCCCCCATCGAATGCAAATTCGCTTTATATCGAAATCGAACATTAGCGTTTTGTTTCGGCTGTAGGTATTCCAGCTCGTAATATGAGATCAAAAAGCCTTAGTTTGACGTAAATACGCAAGATTCATGCGATTCGAGCCGCCAAACAAGCCCCCATTGAATGCAAATTCGCTTTATATCGAAATCGAACATTAGCGTTTTTCTTCGGCTGTAGGTGTTCCAGCTCGTAATATGAGATGAAAAAGCCTTATTTTTATGCAAATACGCAAGATTCATGCGTTTCGAGCCACCAAACAAGCCCCCATCGAATGCAAAGTCGCTTTATATCGAAATCGAACATTAGCGTTTTGCTTCGGCTGTAGGTGTTCCAGCTCGTAATATGAGATCAAAAAGCCTTAGTTTTACGTAATTACGCAAGATTCATGCGTTTCAAGCTGCCAAACAAGCCCTCACCGAATGCAAATGCGCTTTATGTCGAAATCGAACAATGGCGTTTTGCATCGGTTGTAGGTATTCCAGCTCGTAATAAGAGATAGAAAAGCCTTAGTTTTACGTAAATACGCGAGATGTATGCGTTTCGAGCCGCCAAACAAGCTCCCATCGAATGCAAAGTCGCTTTATATCGAAATCGAACATTAGCGTTTTGCTTTAGCTGTAGGTCTTCCAGCTCGTAATATAAGATAAAAAAAGCCTTAGTTTTACGTAAATACGCAAAATTCATGCGTTTCGAACCACCAAACAAGCCCCCATCGAATGCAAATTCGCTTTATATCGAAATCGAACATTAGCCTTTTGCTTTGGCTGTAGGTGTTCCAGCTCGTAATATTAGATCAAAAAGCCTTAGTTTTATGCAAATACGCAAGATTCATGCGTTTCGAGCTCCCAAACAAGCCCCCATCGAATGCAATGTCGCTTTATATCGAAATCGAACATTAGCGTTTTGCTTCTGCTGTGGGAGTTCCAGCACGTAATATAAGATAAAAAAGCCTTAGTTTTACGTAAATACGCAAGATTCATGTGTTTCGAGCTGCCAAACAAGCCCCCATCGAATGCAAAGTCGCTTTATATCGAAATCGAACATTAGCGTTTTGCTTCGGCTGTAGGCGTTCCAGCTCGTAATATGAGATCAAAAAGCCTTCGTTTTATGCAAATACGCAAGATTCATGCGTTTCGAGCCACCAAACAAGCCCCCATCGAATGCAAAGTCGCTTTATATCGAAATCGAACATTAGCGTTTTGCTTCGGCTGTAGGTGTTCCAGCTCGTAATATGAGATCAAAAAGCCTTAGTTTTTACGTAATTACGCAAGATTCATGCGTTTCAAGCTGCCAAACAAGCCCTCACCGAATGCAAATGCGCTTTATGTCGAAATCGAACAATGGCGTTTTGCATCGGTTGTAGGTATTCCAGCTCGTAATAAGAGATAGAAAAGCCTTAGTTTTACGTAAATACGCGAGATGTATGCGTTTCGAGCCGCCAAACAAGCTCCCATCGAATGCAAAGTCGCTTTATATCGAAATCGAACATTAGCGTTTTGCTTTAGCTGTAGGTCTTCCAGCTCGTAATATAAGATAAAAAAAGCCTTAGTTTTACGTAAATACGCAAAATTCATGCGTTTCGAACCACCAAACAAGCCCCCATCGAATGCAAATTCGCTTTATATCGAAATCGAACATTAGCCTTTTGCTTTGGCTGTAGGTGTTCCAGCTCGTAATATTAGATCAAAAAGCCTTAGTTTTATGCAAATACGCAAGATTCATGCGTTTCGAGCTCCCAAACAAGCCCCCATCGAATGCAAATTCGCTTTATATCGAAATCGAACATTAGCGTTTTGTTTCTGCTGTAGGTGTTCCAGCTCGTAATATGAGATCAAAAAGCCTTAGTTTTACGTAATTTCGCAAGATTCATGCGTTTCGAGCTCCCAAACAAGCCCCCATCGAATGCAAATTCGCTTTTTATCGAAATCGAACATTAGCGTTTTGTTTCGGCTGTAGGTATTCCAGCTCGTAATATGAGATCAAAAAGCCTTAGTTTGACGTAAATACGCAAGATTCATGCGATTCGAGCCGCCAAACAAGCCCCCATTGAATGCAAATTCGCTTTATATCGAAATCGAACATTAGCGTTTTTCTTCGGCTGTAGGTGTTCCAGCTCGTAATATGAGATGAAAAAGCCTTATTTTTATGCAAATACGCAAGATTCATGCGTTTCGAGCCACCAAACAAGCCCCCATCGAATGCAAAGTCGCTTTATATCGAAATCGAACATTAGCGTTTTGCTTCGGCTGTAGGTGTTCCAGCTCGTAATATGAGATCAAAAAGCCTTAGTTTTACGTAAATACGCAAGATTCATGTGTTTCGAGCTGCCAAACAAGCCCCCATCGAATGCAAAGTCGCTTTATATCGAAATCGAACATTAGCGTTTTGCTTCGGCTGTAGGCGTTCCAGCTCGTAATATGAGATCAAAAAGCCTTCGTTTTATGCAAATACGCAAGATTCATGCGTTTCGAGCCGCCAAACAAGCCCCCATCGAATGCAATGTCGCTTTATATGGAAATCGAACATTAGCGTTTTGCTTCGGCTGTAAGCGTTGCAGCTCGTAATATGAGATCAAAAAGCCTTAGTTTTACGTAATTACGCAAGATTCATGCGTTTCGAGCCACCAAACAAGCCCCCATCGAATGCAAATTCGCTTTATATCGAAATCGAACATTAGCGTTTTGCTTCAGCTGTAGGAGTTCCAGCTCGTAATATAAGATAAAAAAACCCTTCGTTTTACATAAATACGCAAGATTCATGCGTTTCGAGCCGCCAAACAAGCCCCCACCGAATGCATATTCGCTTTATATCGAAATCGAACACTTGCGTTTTGCGTTGGCTGTAGGCGTTCCGGCTCGTAATAAGAGATAGAAAAGCCTTAGTTTTACGTAAATACGCGAGATTTATGCGTTTCGAGCCGCCAAACAAGCTCCCATCGAATGCAAATTCGCTTTATATCGAAATCGAACATTAGCCTTTTGCTTTGGCTGTAGGTGTTCCAGCTCGTAATATTAGATCAAAAAGCCTTAGTTTTATGCAAATACGCAAGATTCATGCGTTTCGAGCCGCCAAACAAGCCCCCATCGAATGCAAATTCGCTTTATATCGAAATCGAACATTAGCGTTTTGCTTCTGCTGTAGGAGTTCCAGCTCGTAATATAAGATTAAAAAACCCTTAGTTTTACGTAAATACGCAAGATTCACGCGTTTCGAGATGCCAAACAAGCCCCCATCGAATGCAAAGTCGCTTTATATCGAAATCGAACATTAGCGTTTTGCTTCGGCTGTAAGCGTTCCAGCTCGTAATATGAGATCAAAAAGCCTTAGTTTTACGTAATTACGCAAGATTCATGCGTTTCGAGCCACCAAACAAGCCCCCATCGAATGCAAATTCGCTTTATATCGAAATCGAACATTAGCGTTTTGCTTTAGCTGTAGGTCTTCCAGCTCGTAATATTAGATCAAAAAGCCTTCGTTTTATATAAATACGCAAGATTCATGCGTTTCGAGCCGCCAAACAAGCCCCCACCGAATGCAAATTCGCTTTATATCGAAATCGCTCACTTGCGTTTTGCGTTGGCTGTAGGCGTTCCGGCTCGTAATAAGAGATAGAAAAGCCTTAGTTTTACGTAAATACGCGAGATTTATGCGTTTCGAGCCGCCAAACAAGCCCCCATCGAATGCAAATTCGCTTTATGTCGAAATCGAACATTAGCCTTTTACTTTGGCTGTAGGTGTTCCAGCTCGTAATATTAGATCAAAAAGCCTTAGTTTTACGTAAATACGCAAAATTCATGCGTTTCGAGCTGCCAAACAAGCCCCCATCGAATGCAAATTCGCTTTATGTCGAAATCGAACATTAGCCTTTTGCTTTGGCTGTAGGTGTTCCAGCTCGTAATATTAGATCAAAAAGCCTTAGTTTTATGCAAATACGCAAGATTCATGCGTTTCGAGCCGCCAAACAAGCCCCCATCGAATGCAATGTCGCTTTATATCGAAATCGAACATTAGCGTTTTGCTTCTGCTGTAGGAGTTCCAGCTCGTAATATAAGATAAAAAAGCCTTAGTTTTACGTAAATACGCAAGATTCATGCGTTTCGAGCTGCCAAACAAGCCCCCATCGAATGCAAAGTCGCTTTATATCGAAATCGAACATTAGCGTTTTGCTTCGGCTGTAGGCGTTCCAGCTCGTAATATGAGATCAAAAAGCCTTAGTTTTACGTAATTACGCAAGATTCATGCGTTTCGAGCTCCCAAACAAGCCCCCATCGAATGCAAATTCGCTTTATATCGAAATCGAACATTAGCGTTTTGTTTCGGCTGTAGGTATTCCAGCTCGTAATATGAGATCAAAAAGCCTTAGTTTGACGTAAATACGCAAGATTCATGCGATTCGAGCCGCCAAACAAGCCCCCATTGAATGCAAATTCGCTTTATATCGAAATCGAACATTAGCGTTTTGCTTCGGCTGTAGGTGTTCCAGCTCGTAATATGAGATGAAAAAGCCTTAGTTTTACGTAATTACGCAAGATTCATGCGTTTCAAGCTGCCAAACAAGCCCTCACCGAATGCAAATGGGCTTTATGTCGAAATCGAACAATGGCGTTTTGCATCGGTTGTAGGTATTCCAGCTCGTAATAAGAGATAGTAAAGCCTTAGTTTTACGTAAATACGCGAGATGTATGCGTTTCGAGCCGCCAAACAAGCTCCCATCGAATGCAAAGTCGCTTTATATCGAAATCGAACATTAGCGTTTTGCTTTAGCTGTAGGTCTTCCAGCTCGTAATATAAGATAAAAAAAGCCTTAGTTTTACGTAAATACGCAAAATTCATGCGTTTCGAACCACCAAACAAGCCCCCATCGAATGCAAATTCGCTTTATATCGAAATCGAACATTAGCGTTTTGTTTCGGCTGTAGGTATTCCAGCTCGTAATATAAGATCAAAAAGCCTTAGTTTGAAGTAAATACGCAAGATTCATGCGATTCGAGCCGCCAAACAAGCCCCAATTGAATGCAAATTCGCTTTATATCGAAATCGAACATTAGCGTTTTGCTTCGGCTGTAGGTGTTCCAGCTCGTAATATGAGATGAAAAAGCCTTATTTTTATGCAAATACGCAAGATTCATGCGTTTCGAGCCACCAAACAAGCCCCCATCGAATGCAAAGTCGCTTTATATCGAAATCGAACATTAGCGTTTTGCTTCGGCTGTAGGCGTTCCAGCTCGTAATATGAGATCAAAAAGCCTTCGTTTTATGCAAATACGCAAGATTCATGCGTTTCGAGCCGCCAAACAAGCCCCCATCGAATGCAATGTCGCTTTATATCGAAATCGAACATTAGCGTTTTGCTTCGGCTGTAAGCGTTGCAGCTCGTAATATGAGATCAAAAAGCCTTAGTTTTACGTAATTACGCAAGATTCATGCGTTTCGAGTCACCAAACAAGCCCCCATCGAATGCAAATTCGCTTTATATCGAAATCGAACATTAGCGTTTTGCTTCAGCTGTAGGAGTTCCAGCTCGTAATATAAGATAAAAAAACCCTTCGTTTTACATAAATACGCAAGATTCATGCGTTTCGAGCCGCCAAACAAGCCCCCACCGAATGCATATTCGCTTTATATCGAAATCGAACACTTGCGTTTTGCGTTGGCTGTAGGCGTTCCGGCTCGTAATAAGAGATAGAAAAGCCTTAGTTTTACGTAAATACGCGAGATTTATGCGTTTCGAGCCGCCAAACAAGCTCCCATCGAATGCAAATTCGCTTTATATCGAAATCGAACATTAGCCTTTTGCTTTAGCTGTAGGTGTTCCAGCTCGTAATATTAGATCAAAAAGCCTTAGTTTTATGCAAATACGCAAGATTCATGCGTTTCGAGCCGCCAAACAAGCCCCCATCGAATGCAATGTCGCTTTATATCGAAATCGAACATTAGCGTTTTGTTCGGCTGTAGGTATTCCAGCTCGTAATATGAGATCAAAAAGCCTTAGTTTGACGTAAATACGCAAGATTCATGCGATTCGAGCCGCCAAACAAGCCCCCATTGAATGCAAATTCGCTTTATATCGAAATCGAACATTAGCGTTTTGCTTCGGCTGTAGGCGTTCCAGCTCGTAATATGAGATCAAAAAGCCTTAGTTTTACGTAATTAAGCAAGATTCATGCGTTTCAAGCTCCCAAACAAGCCCCCATCGAATGCAAATTCGCTTTATATCGAAATCAAACATTAGCGTTTTGTTTCGGCTGTAGTTATTCCAGCTCGTAATATGAGATCAAAAAGCCTTAGTTTTACGTAAATACGCAAGATGTTTGCATTTCTAGCTGCCAAAAGAGCCCTCATCGAATGCAAATTCGCTTTATATCGAAATCGAACATTAGTGTTTTGCGTTGGCTGTAGGCGTTCCGGCTCGTAATATGAGATCAAAAAGCCTTAGTTTTACGTAATACACAAGATTCATGCGTTTTGAGCTGCTAAACAAGTCCCCAACGAATGCAAATTCGCTTTATGTCGAAATCGAACATTAGCCTTTTGCTTTGGCTGTAGGTGTTCCAGCTCGTAATATTAGATCAAAAAGCCTTAGTTTTATGCAAATACGCAAGATTCATGCGTTTCGAGCCGCCAAACAAGCCCCCATCGAATGCAAATTCGCTTTATGTCGAAATCGAACATTAGCCTTTTGCTTTGGCTGTAGGTATTCCAGCTCGTAATATTAGATCAAAAAGCCTTAGTTTTATGCAAATACGCAAGATTCATGCGTTTCGAGCCGCCAAAAAAGCCCCCATCGAATGCAAATTCGCTTTATATCAAAATCGAACATTAGCGTTTTGCTTCTGCTGTAGGAGTTCCAGCTCGTAATATAAGATAAAAAACCCTTAGTTTTACGTAAATACGCAAGATTCATGCGTTTCGAGATGCCAAACAAGCCCCCATCGAATACAATGTCGCTTTATATCGAAATCGAACATTAGCGTTTTGCTTCGGCTGTAAGCGTTCCAGCTCGTAATATTAGATCAATAAGCCTTCGTTTTATATAAATACGCAAGATTCATGCGTTTCGAGCCGCCAAACAAGCCCCCACCGAATGCATATTCGCTTTATATCGAAATCGAACACTTGCGTTTTGCGTTGGCTGTAGGCGTTCCGGCTCGTAATAAGAGATAGAAAAGCCTTAGTTTTACGTAAATACGCGAGATTTATGCGTTTCGAGCCGCCAAACAAGCTCCCATCGAATGCAAATTCGCTTTATATCGAAATCGAACATTAGCCTTTTGCTTTAGCTGTAGGTGTTCCAGCTCGTAATATTAGATCAAAAAGCCTTAGTTTTATGCAAATATTCAAGATTCATGCGTTTCGAGCCGCCAAACAAGCCCCCATCGAATGCAATTTCGCTTTATATCGAAATCGAACATTAGCGTTTTGCTTCTGCTGTAGGAGTTCCAGCTCGTAATATAAGATAAAAAAGCCTTAGTTTTACGTAAATACGCAAGATTCATGCGTTTCGAGCTGCCAAACAAGCCCCCATCGAATGCAAAGTCGCTTTATATCGAAATCGAACATTAGCGTTTTGCTTCGGCTGTAGGCGTTCCAGCTCGTAATATGACATCAAAAAGCCTTAGTTTTACGTAATTACGCAAGATTCATGCGTTTCGAGCCACCAAACAAGCCCCCATCGAATGCAAATTCGCTTTATATCGAAATCGAACATTAGCGTTTTGTTTCTGCTGTAGGTGTTCCAGCTCGTAATATGAGATCAAAAAGCCTTAGTTTTACGTAATACGCAAGATTCATGCGTTTTGAACTGCTAAACAAGTCCCCAACGAATGCAAATTCGCTTTATATCGAAATCGAACATTAGCGTTTTGTTTCTGCTGTAGGTGTTCCAGCTCGTAATATGAGATCAAAAAGCCTTAGTTTTACGTAATTACGCAAGATTCATGCGTTTCGAGCTCCCAAACAAGCCCCCATCGAATGCAAATTCGCTTTATATCGAAATCGAACATTAGCGTTTTGTTTCGGCTGTAGGTATTCCAGCTCGTAATATGAGATCAAAAAGCCTTAGTTTGACGTAAATACGCAAGATTCATGCGATTCGAGCCGCCAAACAAGCCCCCATTGAATGCAAATTCGCTTTATATCGAAATCGAACATTAGCGTTTTGCTTCGGCTGTAGGTGTTCCAGCTCGTAATATGAGATGAAAAAGCCTTATTTTTATGCAAATACGCAAGATTCATGCGTTTCGAGCCACCAAACAAGCCCCCATCGAATGCAAAGTCGCTTTATATCGAAATCGAACATTAGCGTTTTGCTTCGGCTGTAGGTGTTCCAGCTCGTAATATGAGATCAAAAAGCCTTAGTTTTACGTAATTACGCAAGATTCATGCGTTTCAAGCTGCCAAACAAGCCCTCACCGAATGCAAATGCGCTTTATGTCGAAATCGAACAATGGCGTTTTGCATCGGTTGTAGGTATTCCAGCTCGTAATAAGAGATAGAAAAGCCTTAGTTTTACGTAAATACGCGAGATGTATGCGTTTCGAGCCGCCAAACAAGCTCCCATCGAATGCAAAGTCGCTTTATATCGAAATCGAACATTAGCGTTTTGCTTTAGCTGTAGGTCTTTCAGCTCGTAATATAAGATAAAAAAAGCCTTAGTTTTACGTAAATACGCAAAATTCATGCGTTTCGAACCACCAAACAAGCCCCCATCGAATGCAAATTCGCTTTATATCGAAATCGAACATTAGCCTTTTGCTTTGGCTGTAGGTGTTCCAGCTCGTAATATTAGATCAAAAAGCCTTAGTTTTATGCAAATACGCAAGATTCATGCGTTTCGAGCTCCCAAACAAGCCCCCATCGAATGCAAATTCGCTTTATATCGAAATCGAACATTAGCGTTTTGTTTCTGCTGTAGGTGTTCCAGCTCGTAATATGAGATCAAAAAGCCTTAGTTTTACGTAATTACGCAAGATTCATGCGCTTCGAGCTCCCAAACAAGCCCCCATCGAATGCAAATTCGCTTTATATCGAAATCGAACATTAGCGTTTTGTTTCGGCTGTAGGTATTCCAGCTCGTAATATGAGATCAAAAAGCCTTAGTTTGACGTAAATACGCAAGATTCATGCGATTCGAGCCGCCAAACAAGCCCCCATTGAATGCAAATTCGCTTTATATCGAAATCGAACATTAGCGTTTTGCTTCGGCTGTAGGTGTTCCAGCTCGTAATATGAGATGAAAAAGCCTTATTTTTATGCAAATACGCAAGATTCATGCGTTTCGAGCCACCAAACAAGCCCCCATCGAATGCAAAGTCGCTTTATATCGAAATCGAACATTAGCGTTTTGCTTCGGCTGTAGGCGTTCCAGCTCGTAATATGAGATCAAAAAGCCTTAGTTTTACGTAATTAAGCAAGATTCATGCGTTTCAAGCTCCCAAACAAGCCCCCATCGAATGCAAATTCGCTTTATATCGAAATCAAACATTAGCGTTTTGTTTCGGCTGTAGTTATTCCAGCTCGTAATATGAGATCAAAAAGCCTTAGTTTTACGTAAATACGCAAGATGTTTGCATTTCTAGCTGCCAAAAGAGCCCTCATCGAATGCAAATTCGCTTTATATCGAAATCGAACATTAGTGTTTTGCGTTGGCTGTAGGCGTTCCGGCTCGTAACATGAGATCAAAAAGCCTTAGTTTTACGTAATACACAAGATTCATGCGTTTTGAGCTGCTAAACAAGTCCCCAACGAATGCAAATTCGCTTTATGTCGAAATCGAACATTAGCCTTTTGCTTTGGCTGTAGGTGTTCCAGCTCGTAATATTAGATCAAAAAGCCTTAGTTTTATGCAAATACGCAAGATTCATGCGTTTCGAGCCGCCAAACAAGCCCCCATCGAATGCAAATTCGCTTTATGTCGAAATCGAACATTAGCCTTTTGCTTTGGCTGTAGGTGTTCCAGCTCGTAATATTAGATCAAAAAGCCTTAGTTTTATGCAAATACGCAAGATTCATGCGTTTCGAGCCGCCAAATAAGCCCCCATCGAATGCAAATTCGCTTTATATCAAAATCGAACATTAGCGTTTTGCTTCTGCTGTAGGAGTTCCAGCTCGTAATATAAGATAAAAAACCCTTAGTTTTACGTAAATACGCAAGATTCATGCGTTTCGAGATGCCAAACAAGCCCCCATCGAATACAATGTCGCTTTATATCGAAATCGAACATTAGCGTTTTGCTTCGGCTGTAAGCGTTCCAGCTCGTAATATTAGATCAATAAGCCTTCGTTTTATATAAATACGCAAGATTCATGCGTTTCGAGCCGCCAAACAAGCCCCCACCGAATGCATATTCGCTTTATATCGAAATCGAACACTTGCGTTTTGCGTTGGCTGTAGGCGTTCCGGCTCGTAATAAGAGATAGAAAAGCCTTAGTTTTACGTAAATACGCGAGATTTATGCGTTTCGAGCCGCCAAACAAGCTCCCATCGAATGCAAATTCGCTCTATATCGAAATCGAACATTAGCCTTTTGCTTTAGCTGTAGGTGTTCCAGCTCGTAATATTAGATCAAAAAGCCTTAGTTTTATGCAAATACGCAAGATTCATGCGTTTCGAGCCGCCAAACAAGCCCCCATCGAATGCAATGTCGCTTTATATCGAAATCGAACATTAGCGTTTTGCTTCGGCTGTAGGCGTTCCAGCTCGTAATATGAGATCAAAAAGCCTTAGTTTTACGTAATTAAGCAAGATTCATGCGTTTCAAGCTCCCAAACAAGCCCCCATCGAATGCAAATTCGCTTTATATCGAAATCAAACATTAGCGTTTTGTTTCGGCTGTAGTTATTCCAGCTCGTAATATGAGATCAAAAAGCCTTAGTTTTACGTAAATACGCAAGATGTTTGCATTTCTAGCTGCCAAAAGAGCCCTCATCGAATGCAAATTCGCTTTATATCGAAATCGAACATTAGTGTTTTGCGTTGGCTGTAGGCGTTCCGGCTCGTAATATGAGATCAAAAAGCCTTAGTTTTACGTAATACACAAGATTCATGCGTTTTGAGCTGCTAAACAAGTCCCCAACGAATGCAAATTCGCTTTATGTCGAAATCGAACATTAGCCTTTTGCTTTGGCTGTAGGTGTTCCAGCTCGTAATATTAGATCAAAAAGCCTTAGTTTTATGCAAATACGCAAGATTCATGCGTTTCGAGCCGCCAAACAAGCCCCCATCGAATGCAAATTCGCTTTATGTCGAAATCGAACATTAGCCTTTTGCTTTGGCTGTAGGTGTTCCAGCTCGTAATATGAGATCAAAAAGCCTTAGTTTTACGTAATTACTCAAGATTCATGCGTTTCAAGCTGCCAAACAAGCCCTCACCGAATGCAAATGCGCTTTATGTCGAAATCGAACAATGGCGTTTTGCATCGGTTGTAGGTATTCCAGCTCGTAATAAGAGATAGAAAAGCCTTAGTTTTACGTAAATACGCGAGATGTATGCGTTTCGAGCCGCCAAACAAGCTCCCATCGAATGCAAAGTCGCTTTATATCGAAATCGAACATTAGCGTTTTGCTTTAGCTGTAGGTCTTTCAGCTCGTAATATAAGATAAAAAAAGCCTTAGTTTTACGTAAATACGCAAAATTCATGCGTTTCGAACCACCAAACAAGCCCCCATCGAATGCAAATTCGCTTTATATCGAAATCGAACATTAGCCTTTTGCTTTGGCTGTAGGTGTTCCAGCTCGTAATATTAGATCAAAAAGCCTTAGTTTTATGCAAATACGCAAGATTCATGCGTTTCGAGCTCCCAAACAAGCCCCCATCGAATGCAAATTCGCTTTATATCGAAATCGAACATTAGCGTTTTGTTTCTGCTGTAGGTGTTCCAGCTCGTAATATGAGATCAAAAAGCCTTAGTTTTACGTAATTACGCAAGATTCATGCGCTTCGAGCTCCCAAACAAGCCCCCATCGAATGCAAATTCGCTTTATATCGAAATCGAACATTAGCGTTTTGTTTCGGCTGTAGGTATTCCAGCTCGTAATATGAGATCAAAAAGCCTTAGTTTGACGTAAATACGCAAGATTCATGCGATTCGAGCCGCCAAACAAGCCCCCATTGAATGCAAATTCGCTTTATATCGAAATCGAACATTAGCGTTTTGCTTCGGCTGTAGGTGTTCCAGCTCGTAATATGAGATGAAAAAGCCTTATTTTTATGCAAATACGCAAGATTCATGCGTTTCGAGCCACCAAACAAGCCCCCATCGAATGCAAAGTCGCTTTATATCGAAATCGAACATTAGCGTTTTGCTTCGGCTGTAGGTGTTCCAGCTCGTAATATGAGATCAAAAAGCCTTAGTTTTACGTAATTACGCAAGATTCATGCGTTTCAAGCTGCCAAACAAGCCCTCACCGAATGCAAATGCGCTTTATGTCGAAATCGAACAATGGCGTTTTGCATCGGTTGTAGGTATTCCAGCTCGTAATAAGAGATAGAAAAGCCTTAGTTTTACGTAAATACGCGAGATGTATGCGTTTCGAGCCGCCAAACAAGCTCCCATCGAATGCAAAGTCGCTTTATATCGAAATCGAACATTAGCGTTTTGCTTTAGCTGTAGGTCTTCCAGCTCGTAATATGAGATCAAAAAGCCTTAGTTTTACGTAATTACGCAAGATTCATGCGTTTCAAGCTGCCAAACAAGCCCTCACCGAATGCAAATGCGCTTTATGTCGAAATCGAACAATGGCGTTTTGCATCGGTTGTAGGTATTCCAGCTCGTAATAAGAGATAGAAAAGCCTTAGTTTTACGTAAATACGCGAGATGTATGCGTTTCGAGCCGCCAAACAAGCCCCCATCGAATGCAATGTCGCTTTATATCGAAATCGAACATTAGCGTTTTGCTTCGGCTGTAGGTGTTCCAGCTCGTAATATTAGATCAAAAAGCCTTAGTTTTATGCAAATACGCAAGATTCATGCGTTTCGAGCCGCCAAAAAAGCCCCCATCGAATGCAAATTCGCTTTATATCGAAATCGAACATTAGCTTTTTGCTTCTGCTGTAGGAGTTCCAGCTCGTAATATAAGATAAAAAACCCTTAGTTTTACGTAAATACGCAAGATTCATGCGTTTCGAGATGCCAAACAAGCCCCCATCGAATACAATGTCGCTTTATATCGAAATCGAACATTAGCGTTTTGCTTCGGCTGTAAGCGTTCCAGCTCGTAATATTAGATCAATAAGCCTTCGTTTTAGATAAATAAGCAAGATTCATGCGTTTCGAGCCGCCAAACAAGCCCCCACCGAATGCATATTCGCTTTATATCGAAATCGAACACTTGCGTTTTGCGTTGGCTGTAGGCGTTCCGGCTCGTAATAAGAGATAGAAAAGCCTTAGTTTTACGTAAATACGCGAGATTTATGCGTTTCGAGCCGCCAAACAAGCTCCCATCGAATGCAAATTCGCTTTATATCGAAATCGAACATTAGCCTTTTGCTTTGGCTGTAGGTGTTCCAGCTCGTAATATTAGATCAAAAAGCCTTAGTTTTATGCAAATACGCAAGATTCATGCGTTTCGAGCCGCCAAACAAGCCCCCATCGAATGCAAATTCGCTTTATATCGAAATCGAACATTAGCGTTTTGCTTCTGCTGTAGGAGTTCCAGCTCGTAATATAAGATAAAAAAACCCTTAGTTTTACGTAAATACGCAAGATTCATGCGTTTCGAGATGCCAAACAAGCCCCCATCGAATGCAAAGTCGCTTTATATCGAAATCGAACATTAGCCTTTTGCTTCGGCTGTAAGCGTTCCAGCTCGTAATATAAGATAAATAGCCTTAGTTTTACGTAAATACGCAAAATTCATGCGTTTCGAGCCACCAAACAAGCCCCCATCGAATGCAAATTCGCTTTATATCGAAATCGAACATTAGCGTTTTGCTTTAGCTGTAGGTCTTCCAGCTCGTAATATAAGATAAAAAAAGCCTTAGTTTTACGTAAATACGCAATATTCTTGCATTTCGAGCTGCCAAACAAGCCCCCATCGAATGCAAAGTCGCTTTATATCGAAATCGAACATTAGCGTTTTGCTTTGGCTGTAGGTGTTCCAGCTCGTAATATGAGATCAAAAAGCCTTAGTTTTATGCAAATACGGAAGATTCATGCGTTTCGAGCCGCCAAACAAGCCCCCATCGAATGCAATGTCGCTTTATACCGAAATCGAACATTAGCGTTTTGCTTCGGCTGTAAGCGTTCCAGCTCGTAATATGAGATCAAAAAGCCTTAGTTTTACGTAATTACGCAAGATTCATGCGTTTCGAGCCACCAAACAAGCCCCCATCGAATGCAAATTCGCTTTATATCGAAATCGAACATTAGCGTTTTGCTTTAGCTGTAGGTCTTCCAGCTCGTAATATTAGATCAAAAAGCCTTCGTTTTATATAAATACGCAAGATTCATGCGTTTCGAGCCGCCAAACAAGCCCCCACCGAATGCAAATTCGCTTTATATCGAAATCGAACATTAGCGTTTTGCTTTAGCTGTAGGTCTTCCAGCTCGTAATATAAGATAAAAAAGCCTTAGTTTTACGTAAATACGCGAGATTTATGCGTTTCGAGCCGCCAAACAAGCTCCCATCGAATGCAAATTCGCTTTATATCGAAATCGAACATTAGCCTTTTGCTTTAGCTGTAGGTGTTCCAGCTCGTAATATTAGATCAAAAAGCCTTAGTTTTATGCAAATATTCAAGATTCATGCGTTTCGAGCCGCCAAACAAGCCCCCATCGAATGCAATTTCGCTTTATATCGAAATCGAACATTAGCGTTTTGCTTCTGCTGTAGGAGTTCCAGCTCGTAATATAAGATAAAAAAGCCTTAGTTTTACGTAAATACGCAAGATTCATGCGTTTCGAGCTGCCAAACAAGCCCCCATCGAATGCAAAGTCGCTTTATATCGAAATCGAACATTAGCGTTTTGCTTCGGCTGTAGGCGTTCCAGCTCGTAATATGACATCAAAAAGCCTTAGTTTTACGTAATTACGCAAGATTCATGCGTTTCGAGCCACCAAACAAGCCCCCATCGAATGCAAATTCGCTTTATATCGAAATCGAACATTAGCGTTTTGTTTCTGCTGTAGGTGTTCCAGCTCGTAATATGAGATCAAAAAGCCTTAGTTTTACGTAATACGCAAGATTCATGCGTTTTGAACTGCTAAACAAGTCCCCAACGAATGCAAATTCGCTTTATATCGAAATCGAACATTAGCGTTTTGTTTCTGCTGTAGGTGTTCCAGCTCGTAATATGAGATCAAAAAGCCTTAGTTTTACGTAATTACGCAAGATTCATGCGTTTCGAGCTCCCAAACAAGCCCCCATCGAATGCAAATTCGCTTTATATCGAAATCGAACATTAGCGTTTTGTTTCGGCTGTAGGTATTCCAGCTCGTAATATGAGATCAAAAAGCCTTAGTTTGACGTAAATACGCAAGATTCATGCGATTCGAGCCGCCAAACAAGCCCCCATTGAATGCAAATTCGCTTTATATCGAAATCGAACATTAGCGTTTTGCTTCGGCTGTAGGTGTTCCAGCTCGTAATATGAGATGAAAAAGCCTTATTTTTATGCAAATACGCAAGATTCATGCGTTTCGAGCCACCAAACAAGCCCCCATCGAATGCAAAGTCGCTTTATATCGAAATCGAACATTAGCGTTTTGCTTCGGCTGTAGGTGTTCCAGCTCGTAATATGAGATCAAAAAGCCTTAGTTTTACGTAATTACGCAAGATTCATGCGTTTCAAGCTGCCAAACAAGCCCTCACCGAATGCAAATGCGCTTTATGTCGAAATCGAACAATGGCGTTTTGCATCGGTTGTAGGTATTCCAGCTCGTAATAAGAGATAGAAAAGCCTTAGTTTTACGTAAATACGCGAGATGTATGCGTTTCGAGCCGCCAAACAAGCTCCCATCGAATGCAAAGTCGCTTTATATCGAAATCGAACATTAGCGTTTTGCTTTAGCTGTAGGTCTTTCAGCTCGTAATATAAGATAAAAAAAGCCTTAGTTTTACGTAAATACGCAAAATTCATGCGTTTCGAACCACCAAACAAGCCCCCATCGAATGCAAATTCGCTTTATATCGAAATCGAACATTAGCCTTTTGCTTTGGCTGTAGGTGTTCCAGCTCGTAATATTAGATCAAAAAGCCTTAGTTTTATGCAAATACGCAAGATTCATGCGTTTCGAGCTCCCAAACAAGCCCCCATCGAATGCAAATTCGCTTTATATCGAAATCGAACATTAGCGTTTTGTTTCTGCTGTAGGTGTTCCAGCTCGTAATATGAGATCAAAAAGCCTTAGTTTTACGTAATTACGCAAGATTCATGCGCTTCGAGCTCCCAAACAAGCCCCCATCGAATGCAAATTCGCTTTATATCGAAATCGAACATTAGCGTTTTGTTTCGGCTGTAGGTATTCCAGCTCGTAATATGAGATCAAAAAGCCTTAGTTTGACGTAAATACGCAAGATTCATGCGATTCGAGCCGCCAAACAAGCCCCCATTGAATGCAAATTCGCTTTATATCGAAATCGAACATTAGCGTTTTGCTTCGGCTGTAGGTGTTCCAGCTCGTAATATGAGATGAAAAAGCCTTATTTTTATGCAAATACGCAAGATTCATGCGTTTCGAGCCACCAAACAAGCCCCCATCGAATGCAAAGTCGCTTTATATCGAAATCGAACATTAGCGTTTTGCTTCGGCTGTAGGCGTTCCAGCTCGTAATATGAGATCAAAAAGCCTTAGTTTTACGTAATTAAGCAAGATTCATGCGTTTCAAGCTCCCAAACAAGCCCCCATCGAATGCAAATTCGCTTTATATCGAAATCAAACATTAGCGTTTTGTTTCGGCTGTAGTTATTCCAGCTCGTAATATGAGATCAAAAAGCCTTAGTTTTACGTAAATACGCAAGATGTTTGCATTTCTAGCTGCCAAAAGAGCCCTCATCGAATGCAAATTCGCTTTATATCGAAATCGAACATTAGTGTTTTGCGTTGGCTGTAGGCGTTCCGGCTCGTAATATGAGATCAAAAAGCCTTAGTTTTACGTAATACACAAGATTCATGCGTTTTGAGCTGCTAAACAAGTCCCCAACGAATGCAAATTCGCTTTATGTCGAAATCGAACATTAGCCTTTTGCTTTGGCTGTAGGTGTTCCAGCTCGTAATATTAGATCAAAAAGCCTTAGTTTTATGCAAATACGCAAGATTCATGCGTTTCGAGCCGCCAAACAAGCCCCCATCGAATGCAAATTCGCTTTATGTCGAAATCGAACATTAGCCTTTTGCTTTGGCTGTAGGTGTTCCAGCTCGTAATATTAGATCAAAAAGCCTTAGTTTTATGCAAATACGCAAGATTCATGCGTTTCGAGCCGCCAAATAAGCCCCCATCGAATGCAAATTCGCTTTATATCAAAATCGAACATTAGCGTTTTGCTTCTGCTGTAGGAGTTCCAGCTCGTAATATAAGATAAAAAACCCTTAGTTTTACGTAAATACGCAAGATTCATGCGTTTCGAGATGCCAAACAAGCCCCCATCGAATACAATGTCGCTTTATATCGAAATCGAACATTAGCGTTTTGCTTCGGCTGTAAGCGTTCCAGCTCGTAATATTAGATCAATAAGCCTTCGTTTTATATAAATACGCAAGATTCATGCGTTTCGAGCCGCCAAACAAGCCCCCACCGAATGCATATTCGCTTTATATCGAAATCGAACACTTGCGTTTTGCGTTGGCTGTAGGCGTTCCGGCTCGTAATAAGAGATAGAAAAGCCTTAGTTTTACGTAAATACGCGAGATTTATGCGTTTCGAGCCGCCAAACAAGCTCCCATCGAATGCAAATTCGCTCTATATCGAAATCGAACATTAGCCTTTTGCTTTAGCTGTAGGTGTTCCAGCTCGTAATATTAGATCAAAAAGCCTTAGTTTTATGCAAATACGCAAGATTCATGCGTTTCGAGCCGCCAAACAAGCCCCCATCGAATGCAATGTCGCTTTATATCGAAATCGAACATTAGCGTTTTGCTTCGGCTGTAGGCGTTCCAGCTCGTAATATGAGATCAAAAAGCCTTAGTTTTACGTAATTAAGCAAGATTCATGCGTTTCAAGCTCCCAAACAAGCCCCCATCGAATGCAAATTCGCTTTATATCGAAATCAAACATTAGCGTTTTGTTTCGGCTGTAGTTATTCCAGCTCGTAATATGAGATCAAAAAGCCTTAGTTTTACGTAAATACGCAAGATGTTTGCATTTCTAGCTGCCAAAAGAGCCCTCATCGAATGCAAATTCGCTTTATATCGAAATCGAACATTAGTGTTTTGCGTTGGCTGTAGGCGTTCCGGCTCGTAATATGAGATCAAAAAGCCTTAGTTTTACGTAATACACAAGATTCATGCGTTTTGAGCTGCTAAACAAGTCCCCAACGAATGCAAATTCGCTTTATGTCGAAATCGAACATTAGCCTTTTGCTTTGGCTGTAGGTGTTCCAGCTCGTAATATTAGATCAAAAAGCCTTAGTTTTATGCAAATACGCAAGATTCATGCGTTTCGAGCCGCCAAACAAGCCCCCATCGAATGCAAATTCGCTTTATGTCGAAATCGAACATTAGCCTTTTGCTTTGGCTGTAGGTGTTCCAGCTCGTAATATGAGATCAAAAAGCCTTAGTTTTACGTAATTACTCAAGATTCATGCGTTTCAAGCTGCCAAACAAGCCCTCACCGAATGCAAATGCGCTTTATGTCGAAATCGAACAATGGCGTTTTGCATCGGTTGTAGGTATTCCAGCTCGTAATAAGAGATAGAAAAGCCTTAGTTTTACGTAAATACGCGAGATGTATGCGTTTCGAGCCGCCAAACAAGCTCCCATCGAATGCAAAGTCGCTTTATATCGAAATCGAACATTAGCGTTTTGCTTTAGCTGTAGGTCTTTCAGCTCGTAATATAAGATAAAAAAAGCCTTAGTTTTACGTAAATACGCAAAATTCATGCGTTTCGAACCACCAAACAAGCCCCCATCGAATGCAAATTCGCTTTATATCGAAATCGAACATTAGCCTTTTGCTTTGGCTGTAGGTGTTCCAGCTCGTAATATTAGATCAAAAAGCCTTAGTTTTATGCAAATACGCAAGATTCATGCGTTTCGAGCTCCCAAACAAGCCCCCATCGAATGCAAATTCGCTTTATATCGAAATCGAACATTAGCGTTTTGTTTCTGCTGTAGGTGTTCCAGCTCGTAATATGAGATCAAAAAGCCTTAGTTTTACGTAATTACGCAAGATTCATGCGCTTCGAGCTCCCAAACAAGCCCCCATCGAATGCAAATTCGCTTTATATCGAAATCGAACATTAGCGTTTTGTTTCGGCTGTAGGTATTCCAGCTCGTAATATGAGATCAAAAAGCCTTAGTTTGACGTAAATACGCAAGATTCATGCGATTCGAGCCGCCAAACAAGCCCCCATTGAATGCAAATTCGCTTTATATCGAAATCGAACATTAGCGTTTTGCTTCGGCTGTAGGTGTTCCAGCTCGTAATATGAGATGAAAAAGCCTTATTTTTATGCAAATACGCAAGATTCATGCGTTTCGAGCCACCAAACAAGCCCCCATCGAATGCAAAGTCGCTTTATATCGAAATCGAACATTAGCGTTTTGCTTCGGCTGTAGGTGTTCCAGCTCGTAATATGAGATCAAAAAGCCTTAGTTTTACGTAATTACGCAAGATTCATGCGTTTCAAGCTGCCAAACAAGCCCTCACCGAATGCAAATGCGCTTTATGTCGAAATCGAACAATGGCGTTTTGCATCGGTTGTAGGTATTCCAGCTCGTAATAAGAGATAGAAAAGCCTTAGTTTTACGTAAATACGCGAGATGTATGCGTTTCGAGCCGCCAAACAAGCTCCCATCGAATGCAAAGTCGCTTTATATCGAAATCGAACATTAGCGTTTTGCTTTAGCTGTAGGTCTTCCAGCTCGTAATATGAGATCAAAAAGCCTTAGTTTTACGTAATTACGCAAGATTCATGCGTTTCAAGCTGCCAAACAAGCCCTCACCGAATGCAAATGCGCTTTATGTCGAAATCGAACAATGGCGTTTTGCATCGGTTGTAGGTATTCCAGCTCGTAATAAGAGATAGAAAAGCCTTAGTTTTACGTAAATACGCGAGATGTATGCGTTTCGAGCCGCCAAACAAGCCCCCATCGAATGCAATGTCGCTTTATATCGAAATCGAACATTAGCGTTTTGCTTCGGCTGTAGGTGTTCCAGCTCGTAATATTAGATCAAAAAGCCTTAGTTTTATGCAAATACGCAAGATTCATGCGTTTCGAGCCGCCAAAAAAGCCCCCATCGAATGCAAATTCGCTTTATATCGAAATCGAACATTAGCTTTTTGCTTCTGCTGTAGGAGTTCCAGCTCGTAATATAAGATAAAAAACCCTTAGTTTTACGTAAATACGCAAGATTCATGCGTTTCGAGATGCCAAACAAGCCCCCATCGAATACAATGTCGCTTTATATCGAAATCGAACATTAGCGTTTTGCTTCGGCTGTAAGCGTTCCAGCTCGTAATATTAGATCAATAAGCCTTCGTTTTAGATAAATAAGCAAGATTCATGCGTTTCGAGCCGCCAAACAAGCCCCCACCGAATGCATATTCGCTTTATATCGAAATCGAACACTTGCGTTTTGCGTTGGCTGTAGGCGTTCCGGCTCGTAATAAGAGATAGAAAAGCCTTAGTTTTACGTAAATACGCGAGATTTATGCGTTTCGAGCCGCCAAACAAGCTCCCATCGAATGCAAATTCGCTTTATATCGAAATCGAACATTAGCCTTTTGCTTTGGCTGTAGGTGTTCCAGCTCGTAATATTAGATCAAAAAGCCTTAGTTTTATGCAAATACGCAAGATTCATGCGTTTCGAGCCGCCAAACAAGCCCCCATCGAATGCAAATTCGCTTTATATCGAAATCGAACATTAGCGTTTTGCTTCTGCTGTAGGAGTTCCAGCTCGTAATATAAGATAAAAAAAACCCTTAGTTTTACGTAAATACGCAAGATTCATGCGTTTCGAGATGCCAAACAAGCCCCCATCGAATGCAAAGTCGCTTTATATCGAAATCGAACATTAGCCTTTTGCTTCGGCTGTAAGCGTTCCAGCTCGTAATATAAGATAAATAGCCTTAGTTTTACGTAAATACGCAAAATTCATGCGTTTCGAGCCACCAAACAAGCCCCCATCGAATGCAAATTCGCTTTATATCGAAATCGAACATTAGCGTTTTGCTTTAGCTGTAGGTCTTCCAGCTCGTAATATAAGATAAAAAAGCCTTAGTTTTACGTAAATACGCAATATTCTTGCATTTCGAGCTGCCAAACAAGCCCCCATCGAATGCAAAGTCGCTTTATATCGAAATCGAACATTAGCGTTTTGCTTTGGCTGTAGGTGTTCCAGCTCGTAATATGAGATCAAAAAGCCTTAGTTTTATGCAAATACGGAAGATTCATGCGTTTCGAGCCGCCAAACAAGCCCCCATCGAATGCAATGTCGCTTTATACCGAAATCGAACATTAGCGTTTTGCTTCGGCTGTAAGCGTTCCAGCTCGTAATATGAGATCAAAAAGCCTTAGTTTTACGTAATTACGCAAGATTCATGCGTTTCGAGCCACCAAACAAGCCCCCATCGAATGCAAATTCGCTTTATATCGAAATCGAACATTAGCGTTTTGCTTTAGCTGTAGGTCTTCCAGCTCGTAATATTAGATCAAAAAGCCTTCGTTTTATATAAATACGCAAGATTCATGCGTTTCGAGCCGCCAAACAAGCCCCCACCGAATGCAAATTCGCTTTATATCGAAATCGAACATTAGCGTTTTGCTTTAGCTGTAGGTCTTCCAGCTCGTAATATAAGATAAAAAAGCCTTAGTTTTACGTAAATACGCGAGATTTATGCGTTTCGAGCCGCCAAACAAGCTCCCATCGAATGCAAATTCGCTTTATATCGAAATCGAACATTAGCCTTTTGCTTTGGTTGTAGGTGTTCCAGCTCGTAATATTAGATCAAAAAGCCTTAGTTTTATGCAAATACGCAAGATTCATGCGTTTCGAGCCGCCAAACAAGCCCCCATCGAATGCAAAGTCGCTTTATATCGAAATCGAACATTAGCGTTTTGCTTCTGCTGTAGGAGTTCCAGCTCGTAATATAAGATAAAAAAGCCTTAGTTTTACGTAAATACGCAAGATTCATGCGTTTCGAGCTGCCAAACAAGCCCCCATCGAATGCAAAGTCGCTTCATATCGAAATCGAACATTAGCGTTTTGATTCGCCCCTTCTGCCGAGCTCCTGCTTGTATATTAAATTATACAAGCAGGAGGAAAGGGAACGTAATTCGTTCCCTTTCCTCCTGCTCCCTTGAAGAAGCAAGAATGTTTTCTAGAGAAAGATCACGTTCTTGCTTCTTGTGTGTGCGTGTACGTGTGAATGTGTGTGTGTGGATATGACTGTGTTCGTGTGTGCGTGTTAGTGTGTGAGTATGGGTTTCCCTCTTTCCTTCTTTTTCCTTTTCCTGTCCCCTCGTTCCCTTGCCTATCGTCTGTCTGTCTTTCTTTCTTTCTTTCTTTCTACCCTACCCTACTCTATAGTTTTAATTTTAATCTTAATTTTGATTCTAATCGTATTTTCCCCTACAGACGGGCCCACTGACGCGACTCAGCGCCCCCCCTAGGCTAAGCTCGATCTACGTGGCGAGGGCCTCATGGCAGGAAGGGGTTATTTGTCCTGTCTCAAGCATGGCGGTTAGGGCGGTTGGGGGCCCCCGACGCCGTATAAATTCTCCCGGGTGGGGCAAGACGGCGCTGCTCCACCGTGTGTCTTTTAATTCCGTCAAAACTCGTGGGACAAAAAATGGAACTCAGCAAAAACCTGTGTGAATGTGGACGAGTGAATGGTCGTAGGAGTGTCCGCCTGGCCGAGCAAGGGCAACCAGGCGCGGCACAAGTGGGAGTTGCTGACACCGTCGCGAGGCCGCACACCCGTGCCGCTGCGAGGGGGTTGACGGCTTCTCAGCCTGCATCCGCTCATCGGGGTCCACCCCTTGCGGTCCCACGGGTGTCGCTGGCCGATGACGCCTCGGCAGTCAGACAAATGTTCTCGGCCTTCGTGCCGTCCGTATCGAGCTGGTTAGGTGCGATAGGCTCCCGGTCCAGACCGCTGGAACGGGAAACGTACCAGACCCCCCCAATAGCGGTTTGCCGAGATCCTAACGGCTCTGTCGAGAGATAGGCTGGAGGGGCTCGCAATTGAGTCGGCAGACGACATCGAAATTATGGCTACAACTCTCACGAGCGTCCTGACGGACGCTTGTGTCGAGTCTATGCCGCGCAAGAAGCGCTTCAGAAAGTCCAACCCATGGTGGACACGAGAATTTACCAACAAAAGGAGGTTGGTCTTCAGACACCTGCGTGCGTATCAGAGGGAGAGAACGCAGCCCCTGCGCCTCGAAAAGTTGCAAGTATATCGCACGTCTTTGCGAGAGTACAGCAATGAGGTGAAGAGGGCGAAACGTGACAGCTGGACGGCTTTCGTCACGTCGTACGGGAACGAGGAGCCCTGGGGCTTCGTATACAAGCACCAGGCTGATAAACTCCGAGTTCAGAAAGTGCTGAGCACTATCCGGCGTGGCGAAGAGACCACCATGGATATGAGAGAAACCGCCAGAGGCCTTCCCGTTACGCACGTCCCCGATGACCGGGAAGAGGATGATACCCCGTGGCACAGAGCGGTGCGCGAAAGAGCGCAAGAACCGCTCGACACGGAAGACGCCGGAGTATTCACCGAAGGTCAGATGAAGAAGGCGTGCAGTTCTTTTAAAAATAGTAAAGCTCCGGGACACGACCTCATCGAGGTCGCAGTCCTCAAAGGAGCATGCAGAATCATCCCCGATCAGCTGCTTAGATTGTACAACGCGTGTCTTGTTTGGGGAACCTTTCCCGCAGCCTGGAAGGAGGGCTCCCTCAGAGTTCTCCTAAAGGGCGAAGACAAAGACGAGAAGGACACTAAGTCCTATCGCCCGATTTGCTTACTTTCCGTTGTAGGGAAATTATTCGAGAAACTTATAAAAGTAAGATTGAGCGACGTGATAGAGCAGGGTATCTCTAATCGTCAGTTCGGCTTCATGACGGGTCGTTCCACGGAGGATGCGATCGTAGAGCTCCGCGCTATGGTCGACGAATCCGCATCCCAGTATACGGTCGCGCTGCTCTTCGACATCGCCGGGGCATTCGACAACGTCTGGTGGCCCATGATCTTCAGGGAGCTGCGCATCAGGGAATGCCCGGCCAACATCTACAAGGTGCTTCAAAGTTATTTCCAAGATCGTCAGGTGACGCTTTCGTGGGGGGAAGAGAGTGTTTCCAAGCGCGCCACGAAGGGCTGCCCACAGGGTTCAGTCCTGGATCCGGCGTGCTGGAACATTATGCTTGACTCGCTTCTTCGGAAACTCGAGGAGCTGTGCCCTGACCGATTCATCGCTTACGCGGACGATGTTCTGGTCCTGGTAAGCGGGGAATCGAGAAGGGAGCTCGAAATCGAGGGCCAAAGAATCGTCGATGCGATCTTCGGTTGGTCTCGGAAGGCTAGGCTCGAACTTTCCGCACGGAAGACGGAGGCTATCCTCCTCAAGACCGTGTGGGTTCGACCTCCACCGGTAGGTAGGCGCGGCGGGAACCGTCCCGATCGACAGCGTAGGCAGGCGGTTAGGCCAAATTTGGCAAATAGGTACCCGACGATTAGAATAGGTAACACAACGATCCCCTTTAAAGATTCGGTTAGATACCTGGGCGTCCACTTTGATAAGGAGATGGGGGTGAAATCTCATTGTAGGTATTTACGCGATAAAGTGGGAAAACTTTTTACTAAGCTCGGGAAAATGGCAGGTTCGGGCTGGGGTTTGCGCGACGCGGCGCTGAATACGGTCTACAGCGGGGTCTTCCTCCCGATAGTAGCCTACGCTGCTGCGGGATGGGCGGACCTCTGCAACGCGCACGACAATAGGGTTCTTCGCTCGGCGCAGCATATCGCACTAAAGGCAACCACGGCCGCGTACAGAACGTCGTCGTGGGATTCGCTGTGCGTTATCGCTGCTGCCATCCCCGTAGATATACTACTTGCAGAACGTATAGCTAGATATAAAGTAAACACGGGTGTGAACGCCTGGATGAACGGTGTAGATATCGCGAATAATTGTCGAGATGCGGTTTAGCGCATAAAGGAGCAGGCGTTGGCGATGTGGCAGACCCACTGGAATTCTTCAACTAAGGGTCGAACCACACGCGCCTTCTTCGGCAGCATCCGAGAGAGGCTGGAGGCGCGTTGGCTTCGAACGAACCACTACAGCACGCAGGTTCTCACCGGCCATGGGAATTTCAGGGCGCGTCTCGCGTCCTTTAATCTCGTGGACGGGAGAAACTGCCGCTGCGGTTTGCCGGAGACATCGCAGCATTTCCTCCTCGAATGCCCACGCTTCGAGGCGCAGAGAGTCGCTCTGCGCGAAGAAATCGGAGATAGAGAGTGGCCAGAAGCGGCGCGCCAATTGGTGTCGTCTGCCGAGGCCTTTTCTGTCTTCTCGGATTTCTGTAGAGAGTGCCTTTGGCTGAAGGCACAGGAGGAGCTCGCTGAGCAGTAGGGTCGGAGATCGGCGTGTCTCGCGGTGCGACGGAGCACGAAGAGAAAAAAGAAGATCGAAGAATGAAGAACGCGGAACGAGGGGAAGACGGAGAAAGAAAGAAGAAAGAAGAGCGAAGAAGAATTAGAATTAAGACCGCGTGAAATTTCTTTTCAGAAGAAATTTATATCCGTCGAAATCGCGTTAGATTCTAGTGTCACTCAACCGGGATGTGTCGGAACTCCCGGAAATGAGTGAATGGGCCGAAATCTTCTCGGACCACCCATTCACTCGAGTGATATAGGCAGGGTTTTACAACTAATAAATGTTTATTCCATACAGCTTTGCAGCTGCACTTGAACTGCGCAGGGGTCGTTCTGTTTTACGACTTGTTCAAGGCAGCTACCGTGGGGTTCCATTCCCCCGACAATCGCCTGGATATTTTCCGGGCATCCTGTAAGTGGACTGAGCAAGTTGCTCACGACTCCGCCTCCCCGTTTGGCCCCCGCTGGAAATGACTTCGAGGGATTCGACTTCGGTCGGATCGCTGGTTAATTGATCGATCGATCGACTAGTTAACGGTGAGAGCAGGGTTTTTCCAAGCCTAGTCCCCCCTTGTCAGCGTTTTCAACGGAAAGTAGGGGAATCTTTGTTGCGTTTGCTCTTGATGGGCGAGAGACCTTCGGGTCGAGCATAAGAGGAGGGTTTCGTGCCTGACTCTTGATACATTAAATGACCGGGTGAACCGAGCCCGGCCGTTCCTCCATCCAGGGTCGACTACGCGGGACCGATATACCTCCGTACCTCTAAGGGCCGTGGACATAAGGCGACCAAGGCATACATCGCCGTCTTCGTATGCTTCGCAACTCGGGCCGTCCATCTCGAAGCTGTGTCCGACTGCTCGACGGAGGGCTTCCTCGCTGCCTACAAGCGCTTCACATCTCGTCGGGGACTCTGCTCGACGATCTCCAGTGACTGCGGCACCAACTTTGTCGGAGCAGACGCCGAGCTCCGTGCTCTCTTCGCTACGTCGTCGGCAGCCAGGGACAAGATTCGCGTCGCTCTCGCCAACGACGGTGTGGAATGGAAATTTAATCCGCCTGCGGCTCCTCACTTCGGCGGGTTGTGGGAGGCTGCAGTGAAGTCCGTTAAACATCATCTTCGTCGCGTCGTGGGGGATGCAACGCTCACGTTTGAAGAGATGTCGACCCTCCTGTCGCAGATCGAGGCTTGCCTCATCTCTCGACCGCTCCGAGCTCTTACCGACGACCCGGACGACTTGGACGCGCTCACTCCGGGCCATCTACTTATCGGAGCACCGCTATCGGCCGTGCCTGAGCCGGACCTCGCCCCTCTACCTCTCTCGCGTCTCTCACGGTGGCAACTCGTTCAACAGATGCGGGACAACTTCTGGCGCCGTTGGTCCTCCGAGTACCTCCACCAGCTCCAGCTCCGTCCGAAATGGCACAAGCCACAACCGCCGCTCGAGATCGGGGTCTCGTTCTCATTACCAGCGAGCTGATGCCGCCAACGAAGTGGCCCCTCGCAAGAGTCGTCACCGTGCACCCAGGACAAGACGGCCACACGAGAGTTGCCACCGTTCGAACATCAGCTTCGACCTTCAAGCGGCCTGTCGTGAAGCTCTGCCTCCTCTTAAAGGGCACGAAGTCAGAGGAGACAATCTGAATCATTTCGTCAATAGACGAGACGGGCGGAATGTTCGGGAGAATATTTCCCGCCTTAAATTCTGAGGAAAGGGCGGAGCTCTCCAGGTCATCAGCAGCGTCTGTTTGCTCGAATTTCCGATCTTTGTATGGGTACTTTACACGTATTCCCGTTTAGCTGTATTCGCGCGTTCACGGCGCTCTTCTTTTCGGGACTGCCCTTCAGGCGGTTAGCGGCAGTCTCTCGACGCGACCGCGTCGCTCGCAATCCACCGTTGTATCAATCAAAATTATAATAAAGTTACAGTCCGTTTTTTTTTTGTCACCGTTACCACTGTTTTCCGTTCATCACCTTGCTCAACCTCATCCTCGGATCCGGAATCTCGTTGTATCGAACCACGTTGTATCGAACAAGGGATAAAAAGGAAAGTTCAATCAAGCCAATAAAAATCGGAAGCAAATCGAAATCGGAGATAAATTTTTCAACGTCGTTTAATAGTTTCACTAGGTTAGCATCATTGACAGAAAAAACAACATGTCCCAGAAAAACGGGGTATACTGTTAATAGATTGCGATCAAGGAGGGATTCGAGTCAAAAACTTAAAGTGTTACGTAGGAAACAAATACCGGAAAAAGTTGTACGAAATCTCTCTAAAAAAATGGCACCAGTGATGCCATCTGTTCAGCGAAAGAGAAGGAGTAAAATAAACGAAATAATAGATACAGGTAATAATGGCAGAAATCTCGAAAATATCAATTACGATCAAATTGACGAGGCAGGTAGCAACGAAGGGCGTGGCGGTGACCACCGTGGCGGCGCCGGCGGGGGCGATGGCGGTGACGGCGGTGACGGTGACGGAAGGGGAGGAGGCGGTCATGATAACGCGAACTAAAAACCTTTTCGTCGGACGACACCGGATGTAACGCGACCGATGTTAAATTTGAGTGCAGGTAGAATCGGAAACCTGAGAGACGCTTTGCAGGTGATACCGGAGTTCGATGGAAACCGAAACTCGTTGGAACGATATATTGCCGGATTGGAAGACGGTCTGGAATTAGTTGGAGCGGAAAACGAACAACATTTATTGAGACTGGCAAGGTCAAAATTAGTAGGAGACGCATGGAACCGAGTCTCGAAAAATAAGTTCGAGAGCATCGATGAGTATATCGAGTATCTGAAGACAACTTATGATCCTCCGAGAGATATTTATCAGTTGCAAGGAGAAATAGGAAGTAGTGCCCAACTGAATAAGGATACAGTGGATCAGTATGCGCATCGTATTCGAGAATTAGCCGAAAAAATCAGCGAGGCTCATTGTTACAAGAAAGGATATTTGGGTCAAGAAGAAAGCGATTCAATAGATGAAATGGCATGCAGCTGTTTTATAAGGGGATTGAAACCGGAAATACGAGATAAAATGAAAACAGAGGAAACTACCCTCAGAGAAGCAATTCACAAAGCGAAAAGGGTTGAACGAGAATTAGCAGACTTTAAGAGATTGAGAGAGGATGCTGAAGCAAAGCAAAAATCAGAAAAGGAACCTGAAAAAACATCAAAGAAAGCAAGCGTGAAAATCATCGAAGAAGCTAAGGAAGAATCAACGGTAGCCGTGGTAAACACCAATACACCAGCGGTGAATAATTGTCAGATTTGCGGTAAAAAAGGGCATCTTGCTACAACTTGTTGGAGTGCTCCAGGGGCAACTCCACCCAACAAATGTCAGGCTTGTGGGAAATTGGGTCACACAGCTGATAAATGCAAAATATCGGGAAAAATCGAGCCTCAGACTCAATTAATTTGTCAATATTGCAAAAAACCAGGTCATTCTGCAGAAAATTGTTTTAAAATTTCTGGAGCGGTCGCGCAAACAAATACGATCATGATTTGTCAGATTTGTGGAAAAAGAGGACACACAGCAGACAAGTGTTACAGTAATCCATGTAGAAATTGTGGTCGAAAAGGTCATTTGACCGAGTTTTGTCGTAATATACAACAACCTATACAAAATCAAGTAAATAATGTTAATCCAATGACTCAGCAAAATCAGCTAAAAATTCCTCAAGGTCAGACATCTCAAATTCAATGTCAAATGTGTAATGAATGGGGACATTCAGCTCCAGCGTGCAACCAACAAAAACAGGGAAATATAGGAAATCAGAACGTTGCAGGATTAATGAATTATTCACATGCATTGACTCAACAATAAAATTCCGTGAATCAACAGCAAAATCAAGCAAATCAAATAATATGCAATTATTGTAAAAGTCCAGGTCATTATTTAACGGAATGTCAAATCCGTATCAGCAATAACAACCGGACGGCAGCGCAACAGGGAAACCCGGATGGCCGACCAGCACAGGGTGCCCAGGCACAGGCCATCGTGAATACCCAAGCGCACCCAACCCTTACAATCAAGGCTTGTACCGATTTGGGTCGGAACCCGAAATAATCGACGTATATTTGATTAATCCAGAAAAAGACGTAATAGCTCCTGCCATCTTGTTTCAAAGTAATGAGCTCTCGGAAACGGTAATTATGATGTTAGACACAGGTGCTAGTAAAAATATTTTGTAAGAAAGATGTTTGCCAAATAATACTGAACTTTATCGGGATAAAATTCTGAGATTGAGCGGAATTACAGATGAATTTGTTTATACTCTGGGGTATGTAATGATTAGTACTTTGGGAAGAGAAACGGTTTATCATGTGGTACCCAACAGTTTTCCGACCAAACAGGGAGGATTACTGTCAACTGAGTATTGTCGAGATAATTTGGCAAAAATTGATTATGAAAACAGTACACTTCAAGTTCGAGATAAAAAGATAGAGTTCCATGCTAGAGAAAGTATGATGTTCCCACCGAAAACGACGAAGCTTTTCTATGTCCGTTTGAGAAACGATGATCTTCTCGAGGGATATTTACCAAAGCTCGAAGTGGACGAGGGAATAGAGATTGAACAAGGATTGGTGAAAAACGTTGGTGGAAAAGCTTACATTTACGTAACCAATCATCGCAACGAAAGGGTCCATATAGAGATCCCTGTCCTGGAATTGACAACATATCCACAAGGAGGAAACGAAGAAAACCGTGAAAAAATGTGATGACTAATTCAGTGTGTATTACACGTGATCCAGTCTTCAGAAAAGAAATAAAAGAGAAAAATCAGGAGAAAGTCGGAAAGTCGGAACATTCGGAGCAGTTCGGAAGGTCGGAAAATTCAGAGCAGTTCAGAAGGTCGGAAAATTCGGAGCAGTTCGGAAGGTCGGAGAAATTGGAGAAGTTCGGAAAGTCGGAAATTTTGGAGCAATTCGGAGAGACGTCGGAAAATCAGGGTAAAAACGATTCTGTGAAAAACACAGATGGTTCTGTATCTGGAAAGTCGGAGAAAAATCAGGGTAAAAACGATTCTGTGAAAAACACAGATGGTTCTGTATCTGGAAAGTCAGAGAAAAATCAGGGTAAAAACGATTCTGTGAAAAACACAGATGTTTCTGTATCTGGAAAGTCAGAGAAAAATCAGGGTAAAAACGATTCTGTGAAAAACACAGATGGTTCTGTATCTGGAAAGTCGGAGAAAAATCAGGGTAAAAACGATTCTGTGAAAAACACAGATGGTTCTGTATCTGGAAAGTCAGAGAAAAATCAGGGTAAAAACGATTCTGTGAAAAACACAGATGGTTCTGTATCTGGAAAGTCAGAGAAAAATCAGGGTAAAAACGATTCTGTGAAAAACACAGATGGTTCTGTATCTGGAAAGTCGGAGAAAAATCAGGGTAAAAACGATTATGTGAAAAACACAGATTGTTCTGTATTCGGAAAGACGGAAAGAAAGGTAAAGGTTGAAAGTACGGATTAAAATAAAATTTTCACTGAAGAAGAATGGAAAATCGAGTTAAACAAGTCCGAAAAATCGGTTCAGAGTAAAGTAGATAAAAATAAAGGAAAAATGTTGAATAATCATATGGTGGCAGTAAACGAAAACACCGGAGTAAATTGTCAATCGTCCGTTGGGGATATACTGTTGCACACGGGAGAAAAATCGCAAAATATAGAACAAAATCGAGTTGTCAAGGAAACAGAGGAAAAACGAGAAAAGTCAGTCATAGAAAAAGATAAAAACATTGAATCAGAAGAAATAGAAGAATTACAACCGAAATTTATGTCAAAATGGGAAAATTAAGAGAAATGGAAAAATAATTCTTACCAGTTTGTCAATTGTTTGATCGGAGTCAAGTTCATGACAGGAAAATGTTTGGCCATAAAAGAAAACGAAAAAGACGAGACACGGTTCTCTAAAGTTTTGGAATTGTTACGACTAGAGCATTTGAATGAGATAGAAAAAGAAGCTGTCCATGAAATTATCAGATATGGGGTGGATAGATTTCACATTAAAGGAGAAAAACTAGGGGCTACAGACGTGGTGACGCACAGGATCCCAACAACGGATGAATTTCCTGTAAATTCAAAGTAATATAGATTTCCCGAGGTTCACAAGGAAGGAATACGGAAACAGATAGCTGAATTTTTAGAAGCAGGATTAATCAGGCAGTCAGAATCTCCGTATAATACACCAGTCTGGGTAGTGCCAAAGAAATTAGATTCACAAGGAAATAAGAAATGGAGAGTAGTTCTTGATTTTAGACAACTAAACGAAAAAACGATAGGAGATGCTTATCCAATGCCAAATATTGTGGATATATTGGATCAGTTGTGTGGTGCTCGGTATTTTTCGGTATTCGATCTGGCTTCAGGATTCTATCAGATAAAGATGCATCCGGATGATTGTCATAAAACAGCTTTCACAACAGCATATGGACATTACGAGTACGTCAGAATGCCTATGGGATTGAAAAGTGCTCCTCTCACATTTCAGAGAGCAATGGACATGGTATTGATGGGATTACAAGGACAGGAGTTATTCGTGTATCTCGATGACATTGTGATTTACGCAAAAACTCTGGAAGAACACGAAGAGAAATGCAAGAAATTAATCGATCGTTTGAGAACCGCCAATTTGAGTTTACAACCGGATAAGTGTGAATTTTTGAAACGAGAAGTGGCTCATTTAGGTCACGTCATCAGTGAAGAAGGACTAAAATTGGATCCGAAAAAAGTCGAAGCAGTTCGGGAATTTCCAAGGCCAGTTAACGTCAAGGGTATTCGGCAATTTTTGGGACTTACAGGATATTATCGTCGATTCATAGAGGGATATGCAAAGCTGGCTAAACCACTGACAAATCTTCTCAAAAGCGAAACTCCTTTCATATGGGGAGAAAATCAAGAGGAAAGTTTCCAGGAATTAAAAGAAAAATTATGTACAGAACCAGTTTTGATTTTTCCGGAGTTTTTAAAGCCGTTTGTTGTAACTACAGATGCGTCCGGCTACGCAATTGGGGGTATCCTTTCACAAGGACCCATCGGGGCAGATAGACCGGTAGCATACGCTTCCCGAACGTTAAATGACGCGGAATCACGATATGATACATACGAAAAAGAGGCGTTGGCGATTGTCTACAGTGTTTTGCACTTCAGGCCGTATTTATATGGCAGGGTGTTTACACTCGTGACAGATCACAAGCCCTTAGTATGATTTAGAACTTGCAAAGATGGAAATGCACGAGTACTTCGATGGAGACTGAAATTGGCAGAATATGAGTATGATGTAGTATACAAAGCCGGAAAAACCAATGTAAACGCAGACGCATTATCTAGAAATCCAGTAAAGTCAGTCAAAACTAGGAACCATACGGACGAAGAAATATTCGCAGTACGACAGAAAAATAATGATAGCTTGACAAATGAGGAAATAATTATGCTCTTGGAAAATGAAGAAGATGACTTTGAATTTAAAGAAGATGAAGAATACAATGAAGAAGAGGATCCTGAAGAGCAATGGCGAGAGTCCCTGACGAAGGAACAATTGGCAGAGATAATTGAAGTAACAACACCAAAGAAAATACCGAAGGAAACTTTATACAATCTGGATGCTGATAAGGAATCAGTAGTAAACAAGGTTGACGAAAATGCAGAAGAAGAGAACGAAAAAGATGAAAAAGAGAAATCAACTAGGAAAAGGGTTAAAAACAAGGATCCACCGGAACGACTACTAGACAACAAAGGAAAACCCAAAATAAACCAGAAAAACAGGAAGAAACAAACGCAGAAAAACAACCTAAACCACCAAAGGAGATTCGAAAGCCAAGGAAGAAGAAAAAGAAAAAGGAACATTCAGAAACGCCAGAAGAAAGCAGTTCGGATGAGGAATCAGTAGTAAGAACGAGAAAAAGAAAGAAACCTCCACAAGTACCAGAAACAGACGAAGAAAAATCCTCCAGTGAATCTGAGGAAGATGATAAGGCCGAAAATGATATTAACATAGATAACAATTCGGACAATGAGAAGCTGGAAGATGAAGAAAGACAATCAGATGAGGAAATCGAGAAAATTCCACCGGGAAATATTATCCAAAGTCGTGATCTTTTCTTTACTCGCAAGGATGCGCTCAGTTATTTTTTTAACACAAAGGGAGAGTCTCTTGATTCGGGTTCGCGGAAATTGGCAGATCGAAACGAATTACCGTATTTTCCGGGTCTACAGTTGGGAGAAGCTAGTGCAGTAAAGAAGGGAAATAGGTATCATGTAGCATTGCCGGTTAGCGATAACTCAGGAGAGGGACATTCATTGATTTTAGGCCACATCAAAAGCGTAATGAGAAGTTTTAGAAAATTAACAGAAGAACTAGAAATTCAAAGTATAAGCTTGGCAAAGACAGATTCGGTAGAAAATGTTACGTGGGAAAATGTTCCGTGGGATTCTTGGGAAGTCCGACCAAAGTAATAGTTTGTCATGGAATTGTTAGGTATCCTAGTAAACAGGAGCGTGAGGGAATAATATAGGAAATGCATGGATCAATTGTAGGAGGTCATAGAGGGGTTACGAAAACCTTTAATAGAATCAGACAACATTATTTTTGGGAAAAGATGAAAGTAGATATTCAGAATTACATACAGAGATGCTTGCCATGTCAACTGAAGAAATGCGTGAGAAACAAAACGAAGCAACCAATAGTGTTAACCGATACACCGGGGTCAGCTTTCGACAAAGTAGCTATGGACATAGTCGGACCAATAGCAAAAACGAAAGACGGTAACGAGTATATATTAACAATACAGGACCAACTGACAAAATTTTGCCTTGCCATTCATTTACCAAACGCGACTTCAGTGACAATCGCAGATGCGATGGTGAAACACTTTATCAGTATTTTCGGACCACCAAAATCAATATTAACCGATCAAAGTAGACATTTTCTCAGTGGATGAATCAGACGAGTAGCTAAAAGATTTAAAATAAAAAGAATTCGGACAACGGCTTTTCATCCGCAGTCGAACGGTTCTTTGGAACGTTCGCATCGTGCTTTAGGAGAATATTTGAAACAATACGCTGATAAAGAGTTTGTTTGGGACGAATGGGTGCAATTGGCAATTTTCAATTATAATACCAGCGTGCATGAGGGTACAAAGCATACTCCATACGAATTGGTGTTTGGAAAATTGGCAAGGGTACTATCGAGTGAACCGTTGGGGGTAGAAGATGAACTACCGACGTACAGTGGTTATTTGATAAAATTAATAACACAATTACATGAAATTCGAAGAATGGCTAGAGAAAATCTAATAGAAGCAAAAATCAGGTCTAAAGAACGACACGATAAAAGCGTAAACGTAAAATCATTCAAAGTAGATGAATACGTATGTTTGAGAATAGCCAGGATGAGTTAAAGCGGAACGGGGGTAAATAAATGAACACTGCCGATGTTAACAGTGAAAATAAACTCTTTATTTAAACAACAACGATGGTAAAAATGCGCGCGAAAAACACTGTGCGAATGAGTAGATCCGTGTGCATGAGATGTACCGAATCACAATGAGAATCACAACTATTAATGAGCAGATCACGATGAATACACTTCGATGAGCCAAGTTAATTCTATTAATCCCGTTGACTACCGAGTGAGCAAATCTACCCGCGGCGCTGTATCGCCGCGAAGTAGCCGTTGAGAACGTGAGCCTTTCCGGTGTTACCACGCGTACCGTGTACCCGAGAATATCACTCGCGTTATGCTCCATGTGAGCGTAAACGATATCGCGAAACGACGATACGTTTCCCCGTGTTGATGTACCAAATGAGCAGAACCGATGAGCGGAACCATGATGAGAAAAACCGAACAAACTCGGCGATCTACCCGACCGCGTGGTGACCCGTGTCAGCCATTAGGCGTAGATGATACGCGAAACCTGTTGCACGCGGCACGTAACCCGTGCCGCTTGCCTCGTGAGCTGGTACGCGTGCGCCAACGGCGCGCTTGAGTTGTACCGAGACGCAGCCGGGAGGTGCTGCCAGGCAGCGGCCGCTCGGTAAGCGCGCACATTCTCGAACATTCCGCCCGCCATCAGCGACGGCGTCGATGATGAGATGCTCGATGATCCGGTTGAGATGATTCCTTGTAGAGATGAAGCGCTACCTTGGATGTTGCGCGTGAGCGGTCCTGCATAGTCCGCACCCGTAGTCGATCCGAAGGTGGGAGTGCCACCTAGAACAGAGGTAGTTGGCCCACCGCAAGACGGGCACGGATCCCCCCATGCCAGGCACACACCACACCCCGGAAGATGTGGGACGTCGCAGGGTTGATTCTCTGAGAATCCCAAAGTCCTGGTCGGTGTAAGCCAGGGTGAGCCAGGTTGCGTTGAGCGCCTCTGAGTAGCGCCGATGAGCGTGACCGATGAGCATGGCCGGTGAGCAGAAGCTTCTTTTCGAAGGTGAGCAAGTCTGTAACAAATTCCGATGAAACTGAACAAGGTAATGAGAAACGAAACCTTGCAAATAAGACCTAAGTGAGAGTCGACGCGTAGAGCGGCGACGAACAAAGAAATACCCTGGCCAGCCTCGTGTACATCGAGGTCGCCTGATATCCATGGTTGAGCTAGTCATGAGCCGACCCCATGAGCCATGCATGAAACCCTTGAGTCGTCCATGAGTCCCGTCCACCGAGATGAGCGATCTCTGAGCTGCGCGATGGTGACGACCCTGGGGACACGATCAGCCGGGTTAATTACTCCCGAGATGTGCCACCAAGATGTCTGCGCTGAGCTCGTGGAGTTGAGCAACGTCGTGTTCCACGACGTCCTTCCACCGTGAAGAATGAGGTCCGATCCAGTTGTGCGTAGAACGTGAGTCCGTCCACCGATGAGTTGTCCGCACGTCCAGGCGCAGTGTAGCCTGAGGACGTGGTTGACCAATTCTTCTTAATTTCGTCACTGCAGCGCTGCGATGAGTTCCAATCATCGGGATGATGAGCAGTTTGAGCTGTGCTACCTGGTTTTTGGTGCACCCAGTACCGCCCGAGCGGTTGTGGACGGTGAGCTGTTGTCGATGCGGACGCCTGCCGACATCGCTTGTCGAGATGCATCAGAGAAGCCATGTTGATCCATCGTTGAGCCACTCCGTGTGTTGCCACTAAGGCAACGAGAATCTGGCCAGATATGTGAGTTCTTCTCTGAGCGTAAGCCATTCCGTGGAGAGCTAAGACGACAAAGTATTGTCGCAGCCGACCTTGTGCGGCCAGAGCCCTGCAGAAACGTTGGTGCACAAGTCGCGATCGTCGAGACGAAGTTGAGATGTCCGACTATTCCCACGCTGTATAATGATCCACGTAATGAGCGTGCCCGTGAGCGCGAAAGAACCCGTGACGTGCACGAGTTGATCGCTGAATGCAATGTAGCTAGCGAGACCCCGCCCGCATCGCACAAGTCCTTCAGTCGGTGTGCCGACTGATGAGCTGAGCCGGTGTATCCATTCCTTCACCTGTGCTGTCGAGTGAGACACCGTGTTAAACTGGTCGTTGGCCCACAACATTCGTTGCAAGTGCCAGTTGTCAGGATGCCTGATGGTCGTGTGCGACGAGACACAGGTGTAGCCGAATCCAGATGAGAACGTCCGGGGTGTTGACCTGAACCTTCGCACTTGTGTGCATGAGTTTGGTCACGGAGTGTTCGGAAGTGATGACAGATGAGTCAACGAACATGTTGACCTTGGTGAGGTCTCGATTTGATGTGTGAACTCCGTGGTGAGGCTGATAGCTGTGCACTGCGCGGATAGCCGAAGCAGTCAGCGTCGTGTGCATATGACCAAGTTCTTGTATTCCTCCGTGTGCCGACGGCAGAACGTCATATAGCGTTCATCCCGGATGAGCTGCCTGAGCACCTGCTCCAGGCACCGATGAGCTGTGCGATAAGAATTCTTCATCAGCGTAAGCAACGCCTTGAAGAGAACTCGCACGACCGGTTGAGCGTGTTGACCGAAAATGAGCGTCGTACTCCTCCTCTCCTAAGGATGAGATGTCCAGGTGTGCCCGATGAGGGTTCTTCGTGCGTCCAGAACTTCGTGAGAAGCTCCTGGAGAAGAACGTTCCCATGATGGACCGTCGATGTGAGTGCTGTGCACGCGGTTGCGTGAGCAGCTTGCACGGATCCAAGCACAGATCAGTCGAAGATGAAAAACATGATCAGTCAGTGCCGCGGAAGCACTTCGGATGCTGCTGGGCTTCAGTGAGTTGTCCATAACCTTCCCGATGGTGAAGTCGGTAGACCGTGGCATGAGAGCGTCCAAGTCGGCAAGCCTGAGCTCGTCCGAGTGAAGCCACGTCTCCATGGGAACCCCGAGCGTTGGTACAGTCGGGGTAACCGTCCTCGGCAGATGAGCAGCAACTGTAATTTGAGCGAGGAGTGAGTAGACTGGAGTACAAATTGAGCAATACCTCGAATTTGAGCTGTCCTGAGAACCCCGATACTCAAGATCGGTATCGAGGATCATTGACGCGGGACACCGCGCCGATCGATGAGTTGTTCCGACACGAATGAGTTCCTTCGACCCTGAGTCCATCAGAAGTCGAACCCCGTGAGTAGTACCCGCAGAGCCGACATGAGTGAGAGCTGCTGTGAGCAGCGTCGAACAAGATGAGCGGAATCTTGATGTTGAGCGGCTGAATGGCCCGAAGCTTTCTAGGCAGTTGAAAAAGCCTTTTGTCGACAGCTGCACGTCGACGTTCCGTGATGTCATCCTTGAGGTTTTACGCGCGTCACAATAAAGTGACCGCCCCGTGCAGATGTCATCTGAGCACTAACTCGAGTGCCCAGCCTGCGATGATACCGATTGAGCAGCCTGATGATGAGTTGCCTGATGAGTTGTCGCCTGGTGAGTTAACTCCGGATGAGTTGTATCCACGTGAGCTGCGACCTGGTTGCGCTGGCGTTGGTTGAGCAGATGAATTAAACTCCGTTGACGGAGTCAGCGGCGTCGCCTTCTTCCCCGTTGCCGTTGGAATCGGCATGATGTCTACAGATGAGCGTGAGCGCGAAACCGACGGGTGTCATAAAACCCGGAGGTTGGATGAGCGTCGCAGATCCGAAAGACAACCGAGCGACGTCGAGTCGAACTTGAAGAGCGACGCCGAACCGAAAACCGAAAACCGAAAAGCGGTGCGAACCGTAAGTTGAACGACCAGCGCGAGCTATGGGACGATCGTGTACACGGCGTGAGTCCCACAATGCCCGTATGAGCGACTCCAAACCCCGCGAAATAATCGCGTACGCGTCGCAAGCCCGAAAGTTCCTTGTCAGGTCGACGCAGAAACCATACGCGTGAGAGTGGAACGTGAGAACTGAACAAAAGTTCGAGCGAGTGTCGAAACCCGGATGAAAACCGGTTAGACGACACGAAATCGTGAGGTCACCTGTCACTCAATTAGTCGATTGAGCGACGAACCATGTACGAGGTCATTTGTTCCCCCCCGTGAGAACCAAACGAAAATCCGAATGAGCGGCGCGAATCGCGTGAGAACTGTCCAGGCGACGCGAAACCGTGACGTCACCTCGCAACCGTTTGCTGAGATGCCCGAGAGCCCGATCGAGCGCGAGAGCGGCGAACCGAAAACCCCCGACGCACGAGATAACTGGTAAATGCGCAAAGACTTCACTAGCATGTAAAACGACCCGACGCGCAGTACCGATGTATTGTTATCCGAGCGCGAGGGAGACGCGACACACGAACCCCCGATGCAACGCCCGTAAAATATGCGATGAGCTGTCGTTGCACAGAACGCGTAAAAAATGAACGCGCCGCACGTGAAATTCTAATGCGCGAAACCGATGAGAATAGCGAGGAATGTCACAATGAGCGCGAGAGAGATGCGACACGCGATCTCTCACCGAATGTAACCGATGCACCGTCCGAATGCGTGAGAGTGAGCGAGAGAGCGAACACAAAATTTAGTCGTGCACTGTACAGCTGAGATCCCGACTGTGGGTGGAGGGGAGAGAGACGCGACACGCGAACCCTCACCACACAAGAGTCAGTTGAGCTGTCCAAGATGGCTGAGCGCGGGAGCGAAATACGAACACGTGCTCGCCGCGCGAAAGCCCGATGTAGATGTCCCAAAGATGGCCGAAATTCAAAGCGACATACGAAACGCGCGAGCTCTTCGGCACGAGCATTAGCCGTTGAGAAGTCCGAGCGCGACAACGGATGTGAGCCGCCCGCCTAGGCCGACTGTCGATGGTGGGGGGAGAGACGCGACACGCGAGCTCTCACCGCACGAGAGACAGCTGAGATGTCCAAAAATGCCGAGTGCGCGAACGATCAACGAACGCGCGCTCTTCTTGCACAAGAGTCGACCGATGAGTTGACCGAAAACCATTGCGTGGGAGAGAGAGGCGAGCTCTCTCCACACGAGACACGGCTGAGCGGTCCGGACGGTGGAAGCGCGAGAGAGAAGCACTAACGCGCGAACTCTCGCCGCGCGCGAGTCCAATGAGTTGGCCAAATGTCACTGTGCGAGGGAGACGCGACACGCGTACACTCCTGGCACTACTCTGTTGAGCGGTCCGAAATGTGTGAGCGCGAGAAACGCGCATACACAATAGCTCTCACTGCGCGAAAGTCCGATGAGAAATGTCCAAGTGCCGATCGCGAGAGCGAGGCACAATGATAAATCGCTGCTCGCCGCCGAGTCAGCTGGTGAGTTGTCCGATTGCACTGAGCGACACTCACACGCGTCACACTAACTCTCTAACCGAGCACTGAACCGATGATAATAAGTTTGACAGTCACTGAGAATGCGAGAGAGGCGCAGCGCGCGAACTCTCGAAAACCCGTTCAGAATGCACGAAAAACCCGTTCAGATGGTTCGCGACCATCTGAATAACTGTCATACGCGCCAACGAAACGTAATGCGCGGAACCGGTGAGATATTTGAGCGCGAGAACGACACGCTATGCGACGTCGAGGCGCGCACTATACCGATGAGAAGTTCCACTGTCACCGTAGGTAAGAGAGAGAAGCGCGACGCGCGAGCTCTCACTGCGTGAGAGACCGATGAGATGTCCGAAATGCTCGAGCGCGAGTGAGGGAGAGCACACAATAGTCACTGTCCGAGAGTTCGCCTAGTCGCCTGAGCGCGACAGCGAACGCGCACCGCCCGCGTGAGAGACCCGACCGTCGGCAGTGGGGAGAGACTCTCCGCCACGGGAGAGCCTGATGCTATGTCCAAGATGGCCGAACGCGGGAGCGCGGCATGAACGCGCGCGCTCTCAACGCACGAGAGACGGTAGAGCCGTTCGCGATACCCGTAACGCGAGAACGGTGCACACGGCACGACAGCTCTCCTCGCACGAGAGCCGGCCGGTGAGAAGTACATGTGCTCGAGCGCGAGCGAGAGACCTTACCGATGAGCTGTTCAAGAGCCACTGCGCGAGAGAGAGAGATGCGCGACACGCACACTCTCTCCGCGCTTCACAGATGAGAAGTCCGAACGTCACTGCGCGCGAGAGAGACGCGACACACGCACTCACGCCGCACTACACCGCTGAGATATTCGCACTGAGTACAGCTGCACTAACACTTTTCGCGCACTTTTCGCTCCCCACCGTTCCGCTATCCGGCTCGAAGGACCAAATGTTTGAGAATTGCCAGGATGAGTTATAGCGGAACGGGGGTAAATAAATGAACACTGCCGATGTTAACAGTGAAAATAAACTCTTTATTTAAACAACAACGATGGTAAAAATGCGCGCGAAAAACACTGTGCGAATGAATAGATCCGTGTGCATGAGATGTACCGAATCACAATGAGAATCACAACTATTAATGAGCAGATCACGATGAATACACTTCGATGAGCCAAGTTAATTCTATTAATCCCGTTGACTACCGAGTGAGCAAATCTACCCGCGGCGCTGTATCGCCGCGAAGTAGCCGTTGAGAACGTGAGCCTTTCCGGTGTTACCACGCGTACCGCGTACCCGAGAATATCACTCGCGTTATGCTCCATGTGAGCGTAAACGATATCGCGAAACGACGATACGTTTCCCCGTGTTGATGTACCAAATGAGCAGAACCGATGAGCGGAACCATGATGAGAAAAACCGAACAAACTCGGCGATCTACCCGACCGCGTGGTGACCCGTGTCAGCCATTAGGCGTAGATGATACGCGAAACCTGTTGCACGCGGCACGTAACCCGTGCCGCTTGCCTCGAGAGCTGGTACGCGTGCGCCAACGGCGCGCTTGAGTTGTACCGAGACGCAGCCGGGAGGTGCTGCCAGGCAGCGGCCGCTCGGTAAGCGCGCACATTCTCAAACAACGTATTTTTGCAGAATGGACCAAAACCGAAAAAACTAGCAGATCAATATACTGGACCGCATGAAGTGGTCGAAATAATGGGAAATCAAAATATAAAGATAAAAACTAAGAAAAATGTTCAGATCGTACATGCAAATCGACTGAGACTTTCACATATTATACCCGAATAAATACATCTTGTTTAATAAAACCATGACAATTACAGACTACTCAAATTACGGACATTGTCAGACCAAGGTGGAATGAACGGACGAAGAAATGTTGTACGCGCAATGACAACAGTACAAAGAGGAAGGATGGTATGATACGAGGAGATGCCGGAGCAGAGAGATCAGAGACAGAAGTTTCGAGTTCAGGCAATCTATGAGGGATTTCGTGCCGAAGGAGTTGGAGAAAATAAAGAAATTGCTGGGAGAATAGCTACTAGTGCTTTGATTAGGAAAATGGCAGATCAGGCTGAATGGAAAGGTCGCACTAAAGATTGGGAGGGTAAAGTGTTGCCTTTAGCTAGTCTGATGGTAATCTCAATATTGGATAAAATTGATGGGAATGAAGAACATGTTAGACAAAGCGACTCTGAAGAATATTTGGAAGATGCGACGAAAGCCATAGAGGAGTTAGATGCAAAACTTGAACTCCGGAAGTACAATGGAGAAAAGGAACATGTAATAGTTATGATTTTGACTTGGCGTGAGGGAGAACCGGATATCGTCGTGCAATTTGGTACCGACGAGTTGATCATAAAAATGAAGGCTTTGAAATTCATGCTTCTGAGAGTACGCGGTAAAATCATATGTATGCAGAGAGAACGCGAACAAGGAGAAAGAAATTAAAGAGAAAAAAAAAGTAACAATATCGATAAATTAAGAAATATCGAGAAAATTAGTAGTATCCATGTAGAAAAGGAAAAAAAAAATTATCTTAGAGGAAAAATCAGTAACATAAAAATAAGTATATATATACATCAGTAATAAATTAACAACGAATATGTAATCTAACCAGCACAACAATATCATTGTATTATCACCAAATCTTACTAATAAATAATCTATATGTATAACTTCATCAAAGGGTTAAAATAATAAAATAAGCAATAACTATAACTCCGTCATTTTCTTTCTTGCATAGATCAAGATGAGAGAGAAAATACCCTTGTTCATCATAGGGGTAATTCTGCTATCGAGGCAATGTATGGGGATGATCGGGTACGATTGTGGAACAGCTAGATCTAACATCACAACAGTATCGCTTCTGGAGGTGGAGGAATGCGATATTCCGTCACCAGCACTGAACGTCACAGCTGTGCGAATTCAACTGCTACAGTGTTCGAAAGTGCGGGATGTTCTCGCATACCAGTGACGTAACGAACGGAAAAGCTTCGTACGTGTACGGGGTATCGCGAGACGCGTGTGATCGAATGTATGAGCACGGATCCTTTCAAGTAGAAAAGACTTTGATAATGGGAATTACGGGTAATCACAGTATAACTCATTCTGTAACATTGGCGGGAAAAGTAGGACAAGATGGTGAATGTAAAGGAACGGCGTATTCAAACCCTTTCGGAATTTGGGATGATGTAGTAGTATTGGCGGAAGTAAATATCACTTTGAGAGACTATCGTGCTACGATCGCTCTTAAAACCAATAAAATCTTCTTAAAGTCGGGAATACGTTGTGAACTAAACGAAGGACAATGTGTAGACATGGAAGGAGGAGATACTTTTTGGGAATCTGTTCCTGTCGGAAATTGCGGTAATGGACAATATGGAGTGTTGTACGAAGGCATAGCTGAAAAAGGTGTAGACCAGAACTCGCAAGTGTTGTATACCGTTACTACATCGGACATAATTTTTGCGCTTGTAATACGCGGATCGACAAACATATGCGGACAGACAATAATGCGAACGGAACACCCAAAATAATTCATATACGAGATCGAAAATGGACAAACGTTTTTGCAAGGACAAACAATGGAAGTGATAAATATGGACATGTACACTTATGTAAACTCAAAGTTCGTTTATATTGAGCGACATATTCAAACTCAAACTCAACAAGTTTATCACGATCTCTTGACTCACAAATGCGAATTGGAAAGGGGAATGTTGAAAAATCGTTTGGCAATAGCTACAGAGATTCCGGATGAATTTGCATATCATCTGATGAAAGGACCGGGTTATATGACCCTAATATCTGGAGAGGTAGTACACATCATAAAATGTATCCCAAAGGAAGTTCGAGTACAACAGCGAGAAGAATGTTATACGCATTTGCCAGTAACTGAGGGAAAGAACAGTTATTTCTTGACACCAAAAACTCACATTTTATTGAAAACCGGAATGCAGGTCCGGCCATGAGATCACATGCAACAAAATGGTTGCACCTACATATTTTATTGACGAGGATTGGTATGCAATGATGCCTGGACCAATACTCGTATACCCACCTGAGAAAATGAAACCGAACACCAAACCTACGTGGACCTACAAAAGTACCAAGTCATTGGCAACCAGCGGGATCTACACGACATCGGAACTGGAGCAGCTTCGAGAGCACATCATGTTTCCGGCAGAGACCTGCGGTGCTGAACACCGTGGCTAGGGGTTTGTTGGGCAAACCAACCGTACCACAGGGTGGTTCATTCGTCAAATTATTGGACGAACCGGAATTGCAGAAACTAATGGAGAATGCGTGGAGAAGGATGCTGGAAAGTCTAGTTGCATTCGGCAACATAAGTGCAGGTCTGATAGGAGTAATTATGATAATAAGGGCAGTAAAATTAGTAATAGACACATTCATACACGGATATGCATTGCACACTGTGTATGGATAGTCATTATTTTTGTTCGGAGCAATATGGGATTCTGTAACAAATCTCTTGTTGCATTTAAAAAAGGGAGTAAAAGGAAATGATGAAAATAAGGAAGATAAAACAGAAAGTATAGAGAAGGGTAAAGTAGAATCAGAAAAGAGAGTAGAATTAGAAAAGAAAGTGGAATCCGAGAAGAAAGTAGAATCAGAGAGGGAATATGAATCAGAGGAAGAAGTTGAATATGAGAGACAAACAGTCGGAGGTAATAATAAGGGAGTTCAAGTAGGAAGTATACAGCAGGAGAAATTATAGCCGCGACTTCCTTAAAAATAGAAAAAAATAAAATAAAACAAAATTTAAAAAGGAAAAAAAAGTAGAGTAGTTAATAATATTGTTACGTCCAAGGGAATGAATAACGCGCGTATTAGGTTTTGGGGCGGATATTATTATGTACAATGGCAGCTAAATATCTCAAACACGAACTGTCAAACGTCTGCTTTCTCTGAAAGTCTGATCCAGACTCCTTTACATGACGATCGATCTTCTATCGATCGCCCGTTCGTTCGTCTCTTGTCAAACCTAACTAATATCGTGTGTCTCAACGAATAGTCAGCTACATATTCGTAACAATATCATACAGTTAAAATTTAACATGCTTAAAGGAAAATAGAATAAACATTAGAATTTAATTTGAGAATAATAATAGGAAAAATGCCATTGGCCCTTCGCGCATGGCATGGTCCAATGAGCAAACACTAGTGTTAGGGCAGTAAAAGAAATTAAAGGAAAAATTACCGGACAGAATAGTAAGATAGCCGACTGGAGACGCTGCTACATGCGTACTCTCAGCCACGACGCATGAAAGAAAGAAAGAGAAAGAGATAGATGGAGAGAGAAGGGTAGTATACGGCGAACAGCCGCACAAAAGGGAACAGCCGAGAGCGCGCTAGCAAGGTTGCGTCACGCTCTCGGTGATCTGGATGAGGGATAGGAAGCTGACGACTGTACGATGGATGTGATGCGGACATAAATGTGGGGCAATGGGGGTCACACATTGTGGACGAGCGCTCGAGCCCTGAAAAGCGTTGACAGTGCGTTACCACAATGTGCCCAGAGCGTACTCTTTATGTTAAACGGGCGGCATAAGCGAAACTTATAGCCACTGTGCGCCAAGTCTGTGATCTGGCCTTCGAGGGGCTCGCGTCGATAATCTCTCTTCGGAGAGAGCAAAATGGATCCCAGGCGTTAAAACCCAGTGTGCCCATATCCGCGGGTGTGTTCTAGGAGCGATCGCATGTATTGCGAATCGTGAGTTCACGCCTGGTTTACGAGTCGCTGGTCAGCGATCTCATGGTTCGAATGTGCATGAGATTGTCTGGAAGCAGGCCCGGACGAAGCCAATCGTTCTGATGTCATCCTGATGCCTAAATCAGGTGCCCACATCCCCGCGGGGTATCAAATAGAGGTTCTGGAATATGCCTTGTTCCGAAAGGAGTGGGCTGACCAGCTAGCCCATGTGGTTTATATATTTTTGGGGACCTACGTGTGATAGACGACGTGGTTGGTGACGCGTCCGACGAGAGAAGGGGACTCTCGCTTCGGCTTACCCCGGGTGGTTAACCAGCACCCGTAAGAGGTGTCAGTTAAAGGTATCGCAGGGGAAGTGCTTGCCAGCCGATTGCTGGTGGTCAATCGTGCGCACCTCTATTGAGGTTGGCCTCTGCGGGGCAAAATATATCGCAACATGGAAGTAGGTGGGCTTCGTTGCGTATGCTCTTAATGGGCGAGAGACCTTCGGGTCGAGCATAGAATGACGGTCTCGTGCCGGATTTCTTCACATTAGTTGTACGATGGATGTACAGTCGCAACCAACGCGAGTATTTTCTCTAGGCGACTGTACATGAAGTACAGCCGCCGGTCTGAAGGAATATATATAGGAGAAGGGAAGAAAGAGAAGAAGATAGATGGAGAGTGAGGGATAGAGTACGGCGAACAGCCGCACAAAAGGGAGTAGCCGAGAGCGGCTGGCGACGTGACGTCACGCTGTACTCCGTGCACGGCAAGTCTTTAGCATGCATTAAAATGGGTGACTGTACGATGAACGTACAGTCACACCCGAGTAATAATTAATGAATAAATAAATTAAATTAAATATAAAAAAAATGTTATACAGAAAAAGAAAAATATATATATATATATATTCTAAAGGAATAAATAAAATAATAATAATAAAATAATAAGGGCAGGAAAGAAAACATAAAACAATGGGTATTAAGTTAAAGTAATTTTTTTTGTTTTATTAATTATTAAAATATAATATAAAAAGTATATATATACAATTTTTTTTAACGAATCAGAGTGGCCAGGAGAAATCCTACAGCCATGAGATTACAGGCCAGGCATGGCCAGGCCTGATGGTCCTCGGGATTCTTTTTCATCCCTTCTGATAACAAATACGGCAGTTCTGCCTCAAAATCAGGATCTCGCAGCCGACGTAGCAGTACCCCTGCTGCTACGGCGGCAGGGGGATGATGGGACTGACGGAGGGGGCCATGATGATGAGTTCGGGGCAGCCAAAACAGGGCCCGAATGCCGAGAAAATCGTCGGCGTGGTCCTCGTCCAGCTCTCTGTCACCGGTATCGCCCCATAAAACGTCGACTGTGCGTCGCGACCTTCGGCGCATCATCCGCAATGTAATTCTCTCCCGTGTCGCGTCCGACGGGCGACGGCGGGATGGGATGATGAACGATTTCTGGGAAAAAAGTAAATAAATAAGATAAATAAATAACTGCAATAATAATAATAAGAATAGTAATAAACATATATAGATAGATAATAATAGTATTAATAAAGATAATTATCTTCAACTCACCAATTTTTCCAAAATAAATGGAGATGGCGGTCCATCACAGCGGATCACACCATAAGGGCCATCAACCGAAATTTCAGCATTCATGTTTCCTAAAAAGAAAAAAAAACAATAATAACAATATTAAAACCATAATAATAATAAAATAACTAAATCGAATGAATGAAATATATATATATTGTGACGTGGTGCGTCACAAGTCTTCCCCGACGTGGCTCGACGTCCCACCACTCACCTAGGGAAATAAACTAGAATTAGGACCTACGATTTAAGCAACGACTATTAATATTGTTAACCCTCTCCTCCTGACTTACCCTCAGTCCCTGCCACCCTGTCAGTCCCTCGACTCGATCAACGAAGCCCTCAACACCCACCGAAGACCCATCGACGACCCACCGAAGACTCACCGCAGACCATCAACGACCATCGAAGACCATCGCAGACCATCGCAGCCACCGAAGACCTCATCGCCGACCAGATCGACCCTGTCAGGCCCAGAACGACCCTACAAAAATCGTCAACCGTCCAGGAATTAAAATCTGGTATGGCAGCCGGCACTAACCTCCAAAAATGCCCGACACTCCGGTGCACTGCCACAACATCGCCGTCCGTCCCTTGGAGGCCACAGCAACGAAGATTCCACTTGACTGACCCGCCCTGGCCAGTCCGAAGCCCGACGACACACTCTCGGCTCGAAATAACGAGTGTAAACCGACGAGTTGTGTCGTGCGGGTAAACACCGTGAAAAAGTCACCTGAACTGTCAAATGCGATAGTTCCCCCGCCCACCGCGAGGAACCAGCACCTCTCGACGTTGAGAATATTCGGCGATCGATAGGTAAATCGATGCCGAGGATGCGCGCGCCGAACGTCGCGACAGGCCTTCCGTCGCGACGAAGATTCGCAATCGGCCACAGCCAATTACGACGCCCACCGTCAAGCTAGTCCCGAGATCGACCAATCAATTTTCGCAAACGATTCGCAAATTGCAAGACCGACCCTAAGGTCGGAGAAGAAGCCGGAAACGGCATGGCTTTCATCACTTCGAGCCACGGCGTGTGAGAGAGTGATTGTGTGTGACAGGAGAGCGAGCGAAATTAAGTTAATTATTACGAGTTCAAGACGACCCAGCTATATTTCCCCGGACCAGACTCCTTCCTGGAGAGTTATTGTAACGATTACGACCCTTCTGTACGTCCAAGGATACGAATTTGGACCAAAGCTTGGAATTTATAACGACTCGGCAAACCAAGGACTATCGAACGGGTTTTGCCGAGAGGATTTTGTCGAACGGACTATCGGAGGGATTGTAACCGATAGAGATTGATAAAGAGCGGTTGCGTGAGTACAGTTTAAGTTTCCCTTCCCCCATTTATACCTGATTGACTGTCCCATTTCCCAAATTGCCCTGAAAATTTGCCCGTCACCCCTCTGGAAATTTTAAGTGATTTTTGATTGTATTATTTTCGACCGTCGATCACCGGCTGCCACGTGCGCCGGCATTTTTCTTTATTTCTCGTTGTGCGCGTGAGTGGTGGCGATCGCGGAGGTTTACAGCGCGCGACCGTAATCGTATTTCCCCCATTCTCCCCGAGACTAGAAAATTGTTCCATAGTATCTATTTTTTTCTGTAATTATTGAAACTTTTCTGTATCTTTTTTTTGTGCCGAGGTAATATTGTCAAGAAGCCCTGGACAGTGCCTGCGGCCTGAGAAGTCTCATTCCCCTCCCTCCCCCGTTCCCGCTAGCCGAGTGACGTAAAAGGCAATAGATTTTGTTTCTTTTTTCTTTCTTTTTTCTTGAACTCGATTAACTAAATCGAAAGTTACGGTGCTACACCGATACAGTAGCTGGCGCCCAAAAATAAGTGATTGTTCCCCGAGTTTTCAGATTTTTCCGAGTTTGCTACAGTAAGACCAGCATTGTGTAGAATATCCACCGGCCAGCCCCCTCCTCCCCTCCCCTTCCCTGCGATTGACCTTGCGAGTTGCCGTCCCGGCGATTACCATAAGCCATAGTATTTTCGTAAGTTTTGTTATTGATTATTTTTTCGATTTTCTTTTTCTTTTTGAGCATTAATCCTTTTCCGACCGTCCTATTTTGCCCGGGTATTAATTATTGTTCGACATTTGTATTTCGCCCTGCGTATCAATTATTTTTCGACCGTAGTATTTTCCCCTGCGTATTAATTCCTTTTCGACTTTTGTATTTTGGCCAGCGTTAACTATCCTTCTATTTTCTTATTTCCCCCCCCCCCCCCGCATATTGATTATCCATCGTTGTTATTTTTGAATTCTTTGCCCCTTCCTCTTATTTTCGAATTGGTTATTACTATCGTTATTGCGAACTTTTCCCTTCTTTTGGACTATTGTTGAGACTGTTTATTTTTTTGTTATCGAATCCCTTCAACGTCCCCGTAACGGCGTTGAAGCGGCAGTATTTGCTGATTATTTTGTTACTATTATTCACTGAACGATTTATTATTAAAAGATATTTGTTTACGTTTCTACACAAAACTCTGGAGTATTATTTCCCCCTTTCCCCCACCCTATATTTCCCCGATTGCCCCGTTTGGAAGCGTTATTTACACGGAAGTATCATCACAACATATAACAAAAAATATTTTCGAAAGCATACAAGCACACAGAAAAGGGCGGTTCACATTTCTTTTTTTTTTTTTTATACATTTTTACAGTCTGCACCAGGAAAGAATATAATATTTGTGTAAATACTGTAACGTATCGCTTTTGGAGTCTTACAAGACTTTGCTCCAAATGCGCCGTTATGTGAGTTCTTTGCTCACTGTAGATTTTGTGAGGGCAGGTGCTGTGAAATAAAAATTCGAATATTGATGCTAAATGTCAATTTCAATGGGTTTGTTTTATTTAAATACAAATTAAGTAATTCGTTAGCGAAAAGAATCATACGATAATTAAAGACGCGATGAAATAAATTTAAAAAAAAATATATAAAGAAAAAGATTGCCCAAGGAAACAGACGGCAGCAGTCTCTCCCGTCTCCAGGAGAAGTCGCCGACGCTGTTTTTTTTTTTTTTTTAAAGAAGGCTGGAGACAGACGGCAGCAGTCACTCTCGTCTCCAAGAGTAGTCGCCGACCCTGCCTTAGGAAAATTGGGTTAACAGACGGCGGCAGTCTCTCACGTCTCCACGATAAGTCGCCAGCGCTGTTTTAGGGTAAAGGGGTAACCTACACAGCAGCTATTATCCCCGTCTCCAGGGAAGGTTGCCGATGCTAGCGTTCGGAAGGAGTCTTGGTAGTGAGCGAAGTCACTGTTCAGCCCAGAGTACTCTTCCATGCGTCCGGGCCTCCTTTTATATCCGAGTCCCGAGTGCGCACGGCACGAATTCCGGTCCCCTTCCGTTCCGCGTGACGTCAATGTGACGTCAATCGGTCCCTCTTCCGCGCTTCAGGTGATCACGCGCGGCTGACGCAATTGCTGCGTGACTTCCGCGTGGACGAAGCGCGCGGTGAGTCTCGGGGTAAGGCAGGCCGTTCCATGGCTACCGACTCCGCAGGTATGCCCCGGTCCGTTGTGCGCTCTTCCTTACCGGCGTGCTTAGGCCTTCTCGCGTTGATTTTGGAACACATATGTTCCGGGGGGAGCGGGACTTCAGTGAACGTTACAACGCCCCCCCAAACTAAAGCGTGCGTGAAACGGAGCTTTTGTTTCATCTGTAACATTCAAAACAAAAAAAAACAAGAGAAGAAAAAAAAAATATGTGTATATTGAGGATTCTTATCGCTGGGCATCCTCCGAGCCTACTGGATACAAAGAAAAATCTATATGAAGTAAATAAAATATTCGTTAATTTATAACAAATTATGTTCTCTTTTATTGTCCTTCGGATAGGTGGTATTTACACTAGCCTTGGGTAATCCTCAAAGGGTCCGCAGTATATATAAAAAAAAATTTACAGATACTAATAAAAATAAATCGAGGACTTTTTTATCTCACTGATTCAGAGGTATTTTCTCTCCTTCCCTTTCGTTTTTATTTCTACAAAACTAATAATACTGTGACTCCTGAAGCATGACGACGTCTATGAGCTATGCGTCGGTTCCTGCTTGGCCCTAACAGACATATATGTAGATAAAAAAAATAGATCATGTATGATTTGCCCTTAGAGTCTGTTCGAGTGGCGAACTATCATGAGAGAAACTTATCGTGTATTAATTACCCCTTCGCTCCCCTATATATTGTGACGGTGCGTCCTGGTTCTTAACGTTCCCAAACGGGACAACTCGGGGGAATATAGGGCGAGGGAAAGGGGGAAATAACACTCCAGTATTTTGTGTAGACGTGGAAAAATGGCTTTTAATAATAATTCGTTCAGTGAGTATTAACAACAAAAGAATCATAAGCAAATACTGCCGCTTCAACGCCGTTACGGGTACGTTGAAGGGGGTCGATAACCAAAAATAAACAATCTCAATAATAACCAAAAAGAAAAGAAAAGTTCGCAATAACAATGGTAATAAACAATAGCAAATAAGGGATAACGGGGCGAAAAGTTCGAAAATAAGAAAATAGAAAATTCGTTAACGCTGGGCAGGATACAAAAGTCAAAAGAAAGTAATTAGTACGCGGGGGAAAATACTAAGGTCGAAAAAATAAGTGCCACGCAGGGCGAAATACAAAGGTCGGACAATAATTACTAGTCGTGGCAAAATATAACGGTCGGAAAATTATCAAAGCTCAAAACGAGAAAAATGGGATAATCGGAAAATAATTAACTCTCAAAAAAGTAGGAAAATCGAAAGAATAATCAATAACAAAACTTACGAAAATAACACAACTCAGGGTAATCGCCGGGACGGCAATTCGCAGGGTCAGTCGCAGGGGAGGGGAGGGGAGGAGGGGCTGGCCGGTGGAGATTCTACACAATACTGGTCTTACGTTAGCAATTCAAAAAAAAATCTCCAAACTCGGGGAACAATCACGGATTTTTGGGCGCCAGCTACTGTATCGGTGTAGCACCGCGGCGCTCGATTTCGTTAATCGAGAGCAAAACAAAAACAAGAAAGAAAGAAACAAAAATCTATTACGTTTTCACGTCACTCGGCTAGCGGGAACGGGGGAGGGAGGGGAATGAGACTTCTCAGGCCGCAGGCACTGTCCAGGGCTTCTTGACAATATTACCTCGGCACAAAAAAAATTACGGAAAATTCCGATTATTACAACAACAACAAAAATAGATACTATAAACGATTTTCTAGTCTCGGGGAGAACGGGGGAAATACGCGAACGGTCGCGCGCTGTAAACCTCCGCGATCGCCACCTCTCACGCGCACACGAGAATTAAAGAAAATGCCGGCGCACGTGGCGGCCGGTGATCGACGGTCGAAAATTATACAATCAAAAATCACTTAAAATTACCAGGGGGGTGACGGGCAAATTTCCAGGGGAATGTGGGAAATGGGACTGTCAATCAGGTCGAAATGGGGCAAGGGAAACTCGAAATGTACTCACTCAACCGGTCTTTATCGCTTACAATACTCCGTGCGATAACGTTCTCACTCAACCAATTCCGTTCAATAAAATCCTCTCGGCAAAATCCGTTCGATAGTCCTTGTTTCGCCGAGTCGTTGTACAATCCAAAATCTGGTCCAAATTCGTGTCCTTGATCACTGTCTCGAGTCGGTACTCTCCGGGGACGGAGTCTGAATATAACGGGGGCTTTCCGGGTCGTATAAATTCCAAAAACGGTTCGTATAATTCGCTCGCCGGTCACACACAATCGCTCTCTCACACGCCGTGGCTCGAAGTGAAGAAAACCATGCCGTTTCCGGCTTCTTCTCCGACCTCAGGGTCGGTCTTGCAATTTGCGATTTCTCGGCGAAAATCGATTGGTCAGTCTCGGGACTAGCTTGGCGGTGGGCGTCGTAATTGGCTGCGGCCGATTGCGAATATTCGTCGCGACGGAAGGCCTGTCGCGACGCTCGGCGCGCGCATCCTCGGCATCGATTGGCCTATCGATCGCCGAATATTCTCCACGCCGGGAGGTGCTGGTTCCTCGCGGCGTTTGGACGAAGTATCGCACTGACAGTTCAGGTGACGTTTTCACGGTGTTCGCCCGCACGACACAACTCGTCGGTTTACACTCGTTATTTCGAGCCGAGAGTGTGTCGTCGGGTTCCGGGCTGTCCATGGCGGGTCAGACGAGTGGAGTTGTCTTCGCAGTGGCTTTCAAGGGACGGGACGACAAAGTTTTGTCCGTGTACCGGGGTGTCGGGCACGTTTGGAGGTTAGTGCCGTGTTGGTGGTGCAAGTGTATTTTATTACACCTTTGTCGTATCCCTCAGGGTCGATCGGTGTCAGGCTGTCTTCGGCAGGGTCTGTCCAAGGCGTAGGGGAGTCTTCGATGGGCTGAGCTGGTCTTCGGGGTGCTGCGGTGAGTCTTCGTGGTGCTGCGGTGAGGCTGCGACGAGTCTTCGATGGGTTGCGAGGGCTTCGGTGAGTGAGTCAAGGGACTGTCAGGGTGGCAGGGACTGAGGGTAAGTCGAGGTTAAGGTTTAACAATAATTCAGTTCGTTGCTTAAATAATAGGTTCTAATCCCAGTGTATTTTTTTAGGTGAGTGGTGGGACGTCGAGCCACGCTGGGGAGGGCTTGTGACGCACCACGTCACAATATATATATATATATATCTATATATAAAATAACAACAACAAAAAGAAACAGATATATAGAGAGGTGGATATCCTTAAAGTATAATGGTAAACATAAAGTAAAAGAAAAATCTGCAACGTTTCAGTTTAAACGAAAACACTAAAAAAAATGTTCTCTATTCCCTCTCGTTCTTTTTTTTTATTCTTTTTCCAGACGCGCCTCTTTTGGGGTGCGCCCTTTTCTTTGGCTTCTTCTTTCGGATTTTTTTTCACCAGCGATGTATGCACTTGTTTCGGTTGTGCTCCTTTTGGCCTTCCTTGAGTTTCTGAAGTCAGCCTCTGTGTCTTCGGTAGTGTCTGCTTCCGAAGGCTCGTGGGATGTCAGCTGGTAGTGGTGTGATGGCTCCTTTGGTTCGGCACCTCGTCGTGCGAAACCCTCTGCAATGAGCCATTCTTGGAGATCGTGTTGTTTCGTGGCCCCCTCGCATAGCTGGATCTCGACTTCAGGGATCCTCCCCCTTTCAAATTGGTGTCGGGGCTTTATGATTTGGATTGAGCCGCGAATGTGTTGATGAACGATTTCTTGCGCTTGTTCACTCCATTTCTCGGGGATGGGAGTGAGATTCCACATCCGACATTCAATCGTTCTCCATGGTGCAGCATGATATTTTTCAGGCAGCAGGAAAATCTTGCCTTTCGGAGCTTCTACATAGTACATAAAATCACCCATGAAAAGCAAAAATCGGTCATTCCCGAGCTCCTTGATGCATCTGGCTCGGTACATCTGTGCGGCCACTCGTATGGCGTACATTTCTCCGATCTTGATGTTCTCTTGGGTGGCCGTTGCCTTCTCCATCTCTTCGGTGAGTTCTTGCTGGATTTTCTGTATCTGTTTGCACAATTCTGGTGTGGTGACACCAATTTTGTTTGCTGAGGAGACACGAAGGATGTGGCCATGGAAATACTCCTTATTGAATTCCATTTCTATTGGGCTCCATGGTAGGCTGTCCAGTGCCTCAGTGATTCGACGCTCCCATCCTTTAGCGGGTCCCACATTTTTTTTGCTTACTGCACCCATACTACCCTTTTTTTCCCCTTTTTTTTGTTACTTTTATGTACTGCTGTCACTGCACGTGTCGTCGGAGTAATGGCGTCGCCGCCCGGCGTCTTCCTGCCGCGTTGCTCGCGGGTAGTGTAGGCAGCGCCAGTCAGGGCCGGCTGAGGTTACCGCGGGGCCCCGTCCTATGACTGGACACTTGGTCATATGACCCGTTCTGGATGAATTTGTCCAGTATTCACCCACCTGCTCTCCTCTCCCCTGTATTTCTTCTCTGCGGGGATTGTGCTCCCCTTTTATCACTAAAAAAAAAAATTTCAAAAAAAAAAAATCTCTCTTAACCCTCTTTTTTTTTATTTATTTTATTAAATTTTTTATTTTTTTTTTATTATTTTTTATTTTATTTTTATATTTTTTTTTTATTCGAAACCAAACAGCCTCGCTATCTGCTGCTTCTTTCTTTCTTGTTTCCGTCCGAAAGTTTTTATTTTCCCGGGTGTTTCCACGAGTACTCTAGTCTTCCTTGTTCGCATTTTGACTCGAATATTATCCTCCGTAGTTCCTCGTCGTTGGGCCTCGTTTCTTTTTTCTTTTTTCATTTCCCCGGGCATCCATGCCTTGATGTTTTCGTCGCTGATCTCGGTGAATTTCTCGTCATCGCTCTCGGGTAGTGGAGATAACATGGCCGGTATCGTTGTTACCTCCTGGAGGATTTTATGTATCTCGGGATCGCCAAAATTCTTTTCTTCGGTTTGTGCCGCTCTGTCCTTTTTTGTAGGTCTGGGAGTTTGTGTACTTCCTCCTTTGATGGAAATTTGTCTTCGTCGTTGATGAGTTTCCCATTCACGAGGAAATAATATCCGCCCGTCGTTGGATGATGCCCCGACGATTTCCCACTTGCCTTTTTCTCCTGTTCGGCATCCAAAATGCCTTTTACCAAAATATCTCTCGGTTTGCGTTGGTATCTCCATTTTCGCACGTGTTGAGGTTTCGACGTTCGGTGATCGACTGGCTCGACACCTTTGTGTTTCTTATCTCTATTCCTACTTAAACCTTATAGCTATATTTTCTCTACCTCTCCTTTCTCTCCCTTCCCTAAATTTTTTTTTTTTTGTTTTTTTTTGTTTTTCGCCAATTCTCCTTTCTTCGTAGCTCGAGCGCTTTAGTTTGCTCCCGAATCATCATTTGGTGTCGTAGCACGCGGGAAATATTTGATTAAGTTTCCAGCGTGGTACATTCCTCTTTCGATCCCATTAGTTAATCCCTCGAGGATGTACGTAGCTGCCGCGATTTGTTTTTTTATGCGGTATGGCCCTTCGTAAATCGAAAAAAAATTTGCTATCATTTTGTTAGCCGGGTCGCTAACATTGCATGCTTTTGCAAGAACTAAATCTCCTGCGTTAAATCGTGTCAATTTGTGAGAATTATCGAATCTTTTCGCTCGGGATCGGCCCTTTCTTTTGATTCGTTCGGCGGCGAGCATTAACTTTTGCTCATAAATTTCATCATTCTCACTGTTTAAATCGCTGAGCGTTTGGAGCCATTGTCTCCAAACGCGCACCGGTTTTTTATTTAGCTGTAGCTCGACTGGAGTAAACTCCGTTGTCTCGTGGTGAGTTTCATTTATACAATTTTGTATAATTCTAACCCACTTGACCCAGGAAGAGTGTCTGCCGGTTATTAATGAGCGAAAAAATCGTCCTAATTCGCGATTGACTCTCTCGACTATATTCCCTTGCGGGTGTCGGATTGAGGAGAAAATCGGCTGTATATTCTCTCTTTCTAACGCTTCAAGCCATTTTCTTGATGTAAACTGAGTTCCATGATTGAACTGTAGACTCTTTGGCTTTCCATACGTTGGAATGTAATCTTTTAGGATCTTATTTAGTGTCGTGGTGGCCGTAGCGGTTTTTAGCGGATAGAGGACAACGTATTTTGAAAATGCGTCTATTGTGACGAGCAGATATTTCATGCCTCCCGCTCCAGTGGGCAGAGGTCCATAAAAGTCAATCGAGACTAAATCTCCCGGGCCTTCCGGAGTTAGATTTTGTTGTGCCGCGTATGAATGTTGATTCGGATGTTTGTTACGCTGACATGAGTCGCACGTTGCCAGTAAGCCGCGTACCACGTGATAAAACCGCGGGTATGCGAAGTCTTCCTGGAGAATCTTCCATACTTTCTTGGCTCCTACATGCCCATAGCTTTCGTGAGTGTACCACACGAGATCGTCTATGAATGGTTTAGGAATCATGATTTTTTCTTCCCCGGATGGGTAAACCCTTATAAGGACTTCATCTTGGAATCGATATTTCGGGTCATCGTCCGTCACTTCTACAATGATTTTTGCTAATCGTTCATCTTGTCTTTGCCATCGGGCTAACATCCGTACTCCTTCCATGATATGTCGAGGGGGTTTCTTTGCGAGTAGCGCTGCGATGATCATTTCTTTCCCCTTTTTTTCACCTACCCCCGGGGGTTGAGCACGGCTCAACACATCGGCGACGATGTTTCTTACCCCCGGGCAGTGCTCGAAAGTTAAATCGTAATCCTGAATTGCCAAAACCCATCTTGTTAGTCGATCGTTAAGGAGTTGGCAATTCCTTAGGAATATTACGGCTTTGTGATCAGTGATTACTGTCACTTTTGCTCCGTACACGTATGTCCTAAACTTTTTTAGTGTCCATACTATCGCGAGTAATTCTTTCTCCGTGGTGGTATATGCGAACTCGGCTCCCTTGAGCGTTCGGCTGGCAAATACCACCACTCCGAGCTCACCATTGGCATCTTTTTGTGCCAAGGTGTCTCCGAGAGCGTAATTGCTTGCATCGGTCTGTAAAATATACCCCTTTGAGGGGTCCGGGTGTTTGTTGAACCTTTTCGATAAATAACTTTTTTATTCGATCGAAAGCGATTTTTTCGGCCTCCTCCCATCTCCATTTCACCCCTTTATGGAGTAACTCGAGAAGCGGGAGGGTTTCCTCGGCATGTCGATTTGTGAATTTTGTATAGTAATTGATTAAACCGAGAAATCCTCGAAGTTGTTTCAAGTTCCTCGGCGCCGGGAAATCATGAATTGCCTTCACCTTCTCGGGTTGTGGTTTAATCCCTTCCGTAGTAATTATATGTCCGAGGAAGTCTATTTCGTTACGGAAAAACTGTGCCTTCCGTAACTTTAATGTCATTCCATGTTTGGCAAGTCTTTCAAGGAGTGCCTCGAGATGTGCCATGTGCTCTTGGAAATTGTTCGAGACGCACAGGAGATCGTCGACGAAATTTATCACATTTTCTCCGACGTTCCTCAGCACAATATCGAGAGCTCGCAGCAGGCTCGAAGTGCTAGTCTTAAGTCCAAATGGAGTCACCACGAACTCGTATACTCGGCCCCTGTGTCTGAACGCCGTGTATTTTCGTGAGTCCGGGTGCAACGGAACCTGCCAGAAACTATTTGTTAAATCAAGGCTAGTCATGACTTTAACAGCATGGCATCGCTGAAAGATCTCCTCGGTATTTGGAGTGCACTCATGGTCATTCGCTAAAACCTGATTGAGTTTCCTTGCATCCAAACAAAGCCGAACAGTGCCATCTTTCTTATCGACGACCGTCAGAGGATTTACCCACGCGCTTGTAGATCGTTGAATAATATTCAACTCTAATAATTTTTCGATTTCTCGGTCCACTTTTTCCTTATATAGCATGGGTATCGGGTACGAATGCGCGACTATCGGGGTATCAGTCGTAACTTCGAGCCGATGTTCGTATACTCGTATTCTACTGGGTGTTTTACGGAACACGTCTCGGTATTTCCACAGTGTCTGACGCAGCTTTTCCTTTTGTTCCGCTGTCGTTAGATTTGCCTCATCTACCACGGTGTCGATTTCCTCGATGGTAATTTCGTTCTCGTTATTTTGGCTGTTCGTCATATGCTCGATTGCTACCTCCTCGGGAGCTTGCTTGATTTTTTTTTTATTTTTTTTTTCTGGCACCGATTTTGTTAGCATTTTTTTTCCTTTTTTATTGCTCCTCTTTTAACTTCTTCCTGACCTTTTGTAGTCGTTTCCTTCGTTGATTCGATCGACCCATATTTTTCTTCCTCTTTCTGTACGGTGTTTGTCGGTACTGTCAGTAAGCTCGTTATATTTAACCTTGAGAGTCTCGTTCTCGAGGTCGATAAGGCTTCTTAGAGGATGTAGGGTGTCGACTCCGAAAAGTGCATCCCGGATTAGTCCTGGAATGACCAAATATCTTACGTAGATGCGGATCTTCCCGATTTCCGTGGTCGCCATTATTTGTTTATTTATTTTGCAGGGTCGTCCTTTGACTGCCCCCTTTACAGTAACCCCGGTCACCGGGAGAATGGGACAGTTCTTAAAAACTTCCCGATTCTCCACGAAGAATTCTTCGGATATCGCAGTGACTTTTGCACCGCTATCTACCAGCACGGTGACCGGGATTCCCTCTATCTTTGCATAAATTTCCGGACACTCTACTAACGGGAATTTTTCCTCGTTAATTTGGTCCCCCATAAAAAATTCTCGTGTGTCGGAGAAAATCGTATTTATCGGGATCCCTTTTCTCTCTTCTTCTTCATGTTTAATTCGTTTTTCCGTTGTACACCGCCTGTCGTTTACTAAATTTTTGCTCGCCGGGACGGGTACAACGGCTATGCGCTTCCCGCCGCCGATGTACTAGGCTTCTCTAAATCCTTCTGCGTTTTTAACGCTTGGACCGTATTATTTGGTTTCGGGGGAGCAGTTTGATTTTGGGGCCGTTCCCCGGCATTATATGGTCGACTCCATGTTCGCGCCCCCCCTCCCCAACCTTGGTTCGTCTGCGTAGGTTGTTGATTCGGAACGCCGGATGTGTTAGCCGGTTTCGGCTTTTCTGAGGCCTTGTTTTGCGTCTCCGATTTTTTATTTGCTTCTTTATTTCGGTGGGCGTTTGTTGGTCCACCTTGATCGATTTTTTCGAGGAATTGTATGAGAGCCTCGAGTGTTTCGAATCCTCGACCTATGATAGTGGCTTGAATTTCGTCCGTAAAATGTTGGGCCAGTGATCCAACAATTTCCTTATCGGATGGAGGAGGAATTAAATCCCGTGCACTCCCGAACACTCTGGTAGCATACTCGACTCTCGTCGAGTTATTTTCTTCGAAAAATCCAAATTCGAGATTTCTACGGATTTTTCTCTGGACGTCTCGGCTCCAATATCTTTGTTGAAAACTGCGCTCTACATCCTCGAGTGAGTGCATCTGTTCCTCGACGAGAAGCCACCACTCCTTTGCTGTTTTCTCGAGACACTGACCGAGCAAATATTTTAATTCCGGCAGGTTTGGCTGCGTGACTTCGCAGTATTGCCGAAACTCCCGCAGAAATTTCATCGGCCTCATTTTGCCCGAGCCGTCGAACGTAGGTGGTCTTAGACGAATTTGTGATTCCATGAACGTCCTAGATCGTCCCCGGACAGTTCTTTCCTCAATTATCGAGTCGGCATCTTGTTGCTCCCACTCCCGTATCTTATCGGGATGTTTAATAATTCGGGTACTTTCGGTATCCGGTTTATTCTCGAGTTTATTGGCCAATGCTTGCAGTTTTTTTTCTAGTTCCTGATGCGCGAGTCGCTGCTGCGCGTCGTTTACTTCCAGTATGCTCATCCTTTCGGAGTTGTCCACGAATTTTGTTTCAAGCTCCTTGATCTTATTTTCGAGCGGTCGGGTAATTTTGTGGACCTCAGTTGCAACTTGGGTCTGTACCATCTTCATTTTGTCAATGACCCGGATTTCAATTACAGCGAGACGTCTGTCTACTGCTTCGAGCAGATACTTATCTCGTTGCTCGAGAGTTTTCACTATCTCGGCACGTTGGTTCTTGGATTCCTGTCGCTGTTCCTCCATACGTACGTTGAGGTCTCGGATCGCCTGTCGGATGTCCAGCATGACTTCCTCGGTGGTCGTCGATTCCCGCGATTTTGCCAGTACGCGCTTCGATTGTACCTGACTAGCAAGAGGTTTACTTTTCTCCCCAAATTTTCCTTTTACTTGTTGGGCGAGTGGATTGCTAGCCTCTCCGAACTTCCCATGTTCGGGATCCAAAAAGACTTCGGATGCCTTGTGCGGGAGCGTGATATCGCCGGCATTAATTCCTACTCCTGAGTCAAGGAGTTCTTGGACTTCTTCCTCTGTTGGATTATCGGCAGGTTGTTCCTCCTGTTCTTTCTCTTCTTGATCTTTGATCGCGGTAGTCTCATCCTCCGGATCTTTTTCCTGCCGTTTCTCCTTTCGGCGCTTATTCTTTTGTTTTAGATCTATTTCTTTACCGGACTCTTCCCCCTGAGATTCTTCTCCGGATGTTATACTTTTATTGTCGTCGTCCGACATTTTAAATGGAATTTAATTTAATTTTAACCTAATTCCTGACTTTAATTAACTAATTAAAAACTCGAATTTTAGCGCACCTGCCCCACGTTGGGCGCCAGTTGTAACGTATCGCTTTTGGAGTCTTACAAGACTTTGCTCCAAATGCGCCGTTATGTGAGTTCTTTGCTCACTGTAGATTTTGTGAGGGCAGGTGCTGTGAAATAAAAATTCGAATATTGATGCTAAATGTCAATTTCAATGGGTTTGTTTTATTTAAATACAAATTAAGTAATTCGTTAGCGAAAAGAATCATACGATAATTAAAGACGCGATGAAATAAATTCAAAAAAAAAAAACATAAAGAAAAAGATTGCCCAAGGAAACAGACGGCAGCAGTCTCTCCCGTCTCCAGGAGAAGTCGCCGACGCTGTTTTTTTTTTTTTTTTAAAGAAGGCTGGAGACAGACGGCAGCAGTCACTCTCGTCTCCAAGAGTAGTCGCCGACGCTGCCTTAGGAAAATTGGGTTAACAGACGGCGGCAGTCTCTCACGTCTCCACGAGAAGTCGCCGGCGCTGTTTTAGGGTAAAGGGGTAACCTACACAGCAGCTGTTATCCCCGTCTCCAGGGAAGGTTGCCGATGCTAGCGTTCGGAAGGAGTCTTGGTAGTGAGCGAAGTCACTGTTCAGCCCAGAGTACTCTTCCATGCGTCCGGGCCTCCTTTTATATCCGAGTCCCGAGTGCGCACGGCACGAATTCCGGTCCCCTTCCGTTCCGCGTGACGTCAATGTGACGTCAATCGGTCCCTCTTCCGCGCTTCAGGTGATCACGCGCGGCTGACGCAATTGCTGCGTGACTTCCGCGTGGACGAAGCGCGCGGTGAGTCTCGGGGTAAGGCAGGCCGTTCCATGGCTACCGACTCCGCAGGTATGCCCCGGTCCGTTGTGCGCTCTTCCTTACCGGCGTGCTTAGGCCTTCTCGCGTTGATTTTGGAATACATATGTTCCGGAGGGAGCGGGACTTCAGTGAACGTTACAATACATGGAGAAGAATAATTGTTCCTGCATGGGCATGGGCCTGTTTATTCGGCAGTTGCGAAAGCTCTCAACATTAGGCTTTTAACAAGATAAGAATATAAATAATGGGACAAAATACAGAAAATTATGGAAAATCGGGAAGAGAAATAAAATCATTCACATAAAAATTCAGGGAAATAATCAAATAAATATTAAGATAAAAATTTATGTCAATTATTGTTAACTTCGCAACGAAAGCTCGTACAGCTTTCATTCAAATTTGTATGCTAATAAAAGTCGCGATAAAATTTAAGTATTAACAAATTAGGACGTCAAAATTATTGTAAAACTACGAGATTGGAAATATTTCATTAGTCAATCGGAGAAAGGAATCAGGTGATGAGAGTGGGGAGACGAGGCGCAGGTGTGACAGCGGTGACGCGGGGGTGTCCGGCACTGAGGTTATTTATTCGCGCGCCCACCGCCCATTCGGCACTTCTTCGACTTGTTGCGACTGGGGCACTGACCTCAATCTTGTATTGTACGCGGAGTCATTGCCAAAGAATTAACGAATTACCAACTTGTAAACTTTTGAGATCAATATTCAAATTAATTCAGTTCAATAAATCATTCAAATTCTTCCGAATAATTCTACTGAGTTTAAGTATATTTCACCTGGAAATCGTCTTATCATCAAAAATCATCCATCTATATCGTTGAAATCTGGGATGGACATTCGTCTCCGAAAATCGATCATTAGTATTCGATTCTGATTCGAATATTCGGCATTTTGGGAAGGACGTTATCTGGAAAATCGATCATCATCATTCGATTCTGACTCGAATATTCATCTGGAATTTGGGAAGGACTTTCCAATTCGATTCGAAAATCCATTCGTCATTCGATTCATTCGATCATTCGTTCTGAGGTAAACCTATTTAAATCATATCTTAAGTCGTGGAAGGTATCATCTTCATCTTGAAAATTTCATTTCTTCTGAATATTCATTCGTCAATAATCATTTGTTAATAATCAGTTGTCAGCATTTAATAGTTAACCTGGAGGGTTAAAATATTTTCGTGGTCAATAGATATTCGTTTGGGTCAATTTTATTCCAGCTTCATCATGGTGCGTTAAAGTATTAGGATAGGTGGGGTGAAAACAGTGAGTGAGTGTGTAGGTGAGTCGTCGCGAGCCGTACGTCGAAAGTGACGCGCGAGAAAGAGAGAGATAGCCGCGTATATTCCAGACGATAGAAAGAGCTAGCATCCAGCATTTTCTTGTCCAGTTTAAAATCACCACTTAAAATTCAGTAACTTTCAATTTTTAACCGCGAATAAAATTTGTCGAATAACCAATATATACACTCTAGGCCCTATCCCGAATTATTTTCCGAAAGGTTAGGTTCAAAACAGGGCCAAAACCTCGATAAAGCGTCATCTCCGAATAACGTGTAAAGGGAGGGTGTAAATTCTCCTTGACCGAGATGGAGTGAAAATTGCTGATCGGGACGTGTAACACCCGATAAATGATACTTCCGGTTTGTTATGCGCGCGGTCACATTCCGACAAGCCTTGACCTGACTATGTCGAACACTTGGGCTAATTTACGATAGACGATGCTCCACCGTTTCATACTCTGCCGTGACAAAAGAAGGATCTCGAGTATTCCCATACACGATAATAATTATAATTTCCGGTTCGGTCACATTCAGACATGCATTTTCTTGTTCTAGTTACTCCGAAAACTCGTTCGAATCAACGATCGACGATGCTTTTCGACGAACTTCGAGACCAACGCCGAGAAAGATATCGTGGAGAAGGCAATCGTCCTAATCGCGAGACCGTTTGTCATAGCGATTATTCAGATAAAATTATATCATATCGTTAATGCTTTTTGTGTACAGTAAACATTTTTTTCAGATCATAAAGCAGTGGATATATCCGCCTATTAAGAGTGGGCCATATTCGGCACTTTTACAGTAAATAATATTAACACAAAAGGATTGATGTACAAAGTCAATTTTCAGGAAAATCGTACACTGAAAAAACTCGCAGCAATAATGTAAACATGACGGTAGTTGACCGTCGTGGTCTTGCTCAGTGACAGCCGGGAGTTCAGCTGACTCACGAGGCTCGAGACGCATACACGTTTGAAGACCGGTTTGTCTTTGTCATTCCCTGTGCGTGCTGCGGATCGTTCGTCCACTGCTTCACAGGGTCAATCCGCGGAATAAGTGATGTAATAAGGGAAAACATACCATACGATTCCCAACCGGAAGTAACGGCATAAAGGAAAACGTCACCTGCAGTTTGAAAATGTCAGATCAACCGGAAGTGACGTTTACGGGTCTACGTCACTTCCGGTAGCACTGAAATTTCCGCAGGGAAAATTACGTTCCTCTGTACGATGTAACTACTGTTTGAACCGAGATTTTTTAATCGAACGTAACGTTTCAGCTTACACTGAAAAAAAAATTCAGTTGATTCAAATAAATGCATTTAGTTGACTAGAGATTTAGTCAGGTTGACCAATCTTTATTTAAATGAAAGAAGGCGTATTTAAATCAACAATATGATGAATGTTGAAACACCAATCTAATTCAACCATTCTATTTATTAAGAGGAATATTCACCAGTTTCGCTGGCTTGATCAATGATCGGTCAACTAAAACGTATGCGTATTTTGATTTTTTAGTGGGAAGAACTTAGGCCGTTCTTTTCCTTTAATAAATGGTTTTGTTATACTAAACCTCAAAATATTTTGCGGAACATCGTTATTAGTTTGAATCATGCAACCGTTCCATTGGAATTTCTGACGCAACATAACCAAAGGACATCGCACACAAGTGTCTATATCGGATTGGATGGAGCTGATTTTTTGTTAGGAAGACCGAAAAAGGTTTCAGTTGAAGCTGATGAATAGACTGAAAATCCCTTCCTTTCAAAGCTTCATCTATTTTGAAAGAAACATCTATCTGATTATACTAACAAATTATTTTGTCAAAGATGAGGTGGGCTAAACGGTAAGATGTATGCTGTTCAGTATAATTGATTCAAATAATTTGTTGAGGTAAAGTGAAAGTTAGTTTAGCTTGGACGAACTTACCGGCCTTTTTGAAATGGCTTAGTTTTTTGAATCATAAATAATGTGCACTCAAAAACACTTCATCATTAAGTCAACTACAATTTATTTGATTTAACATGGCGACATATAGTTCATTCAAATCATACACGGTAAAATGATCTATATTGTGTTACTCATATTGAACCTTTCGGTTCACTGACAATGGTAATATTAATTAACATTTTGTTGGCTGAAATTGGAAATAGCACCTACGAAATAATACCGCTAGATGGCAAACATGATTAATCGTTTCTCGCACATGAAACAGTTGCTGAGAAGGTATAAGACTCGCAGAATAGTTTGTCAGTACTAACTAAAAGTGTATCACGCGAACAGAAATGCCATTTTTTAATTTTGGTTAATACCAAGCATTTTCTGTAGCATCGATGAAATATCTGAGTTGGAACAGACAGTCGTTCCTCGCTCGTACAGTACCGTATTGTTGCTTATTAGCTACGTGATGGTTACTTTGAAGCGATTACTAATTAAATTAGAAATGTATTTCGTTGTCGTAAACCAATGTTGATAAGTATTACGATGTGGCTATTCGTGCGTCGTGCGTCGTGCGTCGTGCGTCGTGCGTCGTGCGTCGTGCGTCGTGCATCGTGCGTCGTGCGTCGTGCGTCGTGCGTCGTGCGTCGTGCGTCGTGCGTCGTGCGTCGTGCGTCGTGCGTCGTGCGTCGTGCGTCGTGCGTCGTGCGTCGTGCGTCGTGCGTCGTGCGTCGTGCGTCGTGCGTCGTGCGTCGTGCGTCGTGCGTCGTGCGTCGTGCGTCGTGCGTCGTGCGTCGTGCGTCGTGCGTCGTGCGTCGTGCGTCGTGCGTCGTGCGTCGTGCGTCGTGCGTCGTGCGTCGTGCGTCGTGCGTCGTGCGTCGTGCGTCGTGCGTCGTGCGTCGTGCGTCGTGCGTCGTGCGTCGTGCGTCGTGCGTCGTGCGTCGTGCGTCGTGCGTCGTGCGTCGTGCGTCGTGCGTCGTGCGTCGTGTCTCACCATTTATTAGTTCCTGCCAAGCATACCATTTTTCGTGTATCATGCGCCTTCTGTGTTGTGTCTCACCTGTTTTTAGTTCATATTAAGGCAATGTGAAACTTCTCGGACGGTATCAAAACCTGTACTGTAGTGGACTTTTTTCAATAATACCGAAACTCGGGTGTTTGATACCGACAGAGTAATTTCACATTGCCTTAATTTGAACTGATAATAGCACGCTGGTACACGATACACAAAAACCTGTATGCTTAATAGAAACTAATGAATGGTGACATATAACACGAACAACCACGATACACGACAGCCGCCACACGAAAAATATTATGGGGCTACCACTCCGGTTATCATCTCTGCATTCGGATCTTTGATATTTCCTACTGAGTTCCAGGTGGATGGGATAGAGATGTCTCTCATACCCTTAAGGCGAGGTGAAACATGTGCCATGGGACATATGGGTGCAACTGAGATAGTTGCATTTTTGACCGTATATGCCAAAATCCGCGAGAAACGTTTATTACAGTTTTTATTACCGACTGCGGTATTTCACACGCTGTTAAGCGTACATTGTCCGTGTGTCGTGTGTCGTGTGTACACGGCAAAATACATTGTCATACGTCCTGTGTACGTAGCATAAGACTTTGTCATGTGCACTGTGACGTATTTTTCCGGGAACTCACGCGATACGGTAGCAAAACCGAAAATCACAAGAAACTAGAATTTCACGCAAAATCGGGAGCTCGAAAAACGTCACCCTCCCCGTCACCTCCGCGAGTGCAACGGCGTCTCGGTGGGCGCCAGTTAATTTTTGTTTCGCCGGTATTAACAACCGGACTAAACCGGAAGTGAGTTGAGCGGGCTCACTCCACCAATCAATTTTTGTTTCGCCGGAGATTGAGAAACCAGACTAAACTGGAGGTCGATTGAGCGAGTCGACCTCCGCAAGGACGGACAAAACGGTACAACAAAACATAAACGGTATCGGGATCCACGAGCGCGAAGCTCGAGCAACGATAACGCCGGAAATGCTCGCGAAAGCGACGGTACCGGAAATGCACGGTCGCTCAGGATGCGGGTTATGGTAGAAGGGTCGCGATCCTTTGGCCAATAAAACAACGCGGAATCGAAAGCGGGATCGTGACCTGAGATGCCGAGAACAATTTTATTCTTTGGCTGTTAAGCCACGGGAGCTCGCACACACGTGCATCGGGAGCGCTCAGCTGATCGAACGATCAAAGCGAGCGGAGCGAGTACGAATCCTATACGCGATCGAAAATTTATCTAATGATAAAACTTACCGAAGCAGCGTAATTTAATCTAATACTGGGCGGGAACTGCATCTTACGACACCTCGAGAACTTAATCACGATCACTGCACCTCAAGAGCGTTATTCACAACGCACCTCGAACACAGGAAAGTCGGCAACGAATTCAGACGGAATTCGCGTAACACACGCCGTACACTAGCCTACTCGCGAACGCACGAAGGGACAGGTAGCACGAGCGAGACGCACGAACCCGAGCGAGAGCGACAGCTGGAGTCCACAGTAGCGCGAGCGAGAACGCACAACTCAGCGCGAGACAATAGCCGATCTGTAAACACGGGAGCGCGAGAGGTCCGAGGTACCTCGAGGACGCCTCTCGGTAGACTGATTAGCCTACTGTTGTACGCGAGGTCAACAAATATAATTTAAAAAGGTATTTGGGATCGTTGCCAAATTAAGAGTAGAACTCAAGTTTGTTTATACAAACTAGGTAACAAGTTTATTCAAAGAAAGATAATTAATTTGATCGTTGTGGATATTTCTTAATACAGTCGTCGATTTCTTTGACCATGAGCCTAACTCTGAGACCAACCTCTCTGTTCTCTAGTCGAGTTCAGACTAACTATTTCCCGGTCGCGATCCGCAACGTGCAAATTGATGCGTCTGCGATTTTATTACCTGCCCATATTTGGGCATATAGAATTGAGCATCGCCTGATTCTTACTCGGCGATTTGTCGTTGCCGGGTGCACTACCCGGGCATCATTCGATACTTGCTCGGCAAATTCCTACACGTGTCGGCTTCGCGACGCGGTGGATTTGCCCGTAAGTATTTCCCAATGCGTTCTCTGATTTATTTAATACTTCTTTTGATTTTTTAATAGATAAAATAATTCGGGGTACAACACTACGACAATACGCCCGACGGGACGTTATGATTATTGCGGGATCCTTAGCCAATAACTACTGCCCTCTCAAACTTTTACAGAGCGCCGATTAAAACGAGAGCTGTACTATATGCAGTAGCTTTGAAATTCGTCGCCATCGTTGCTCCAAATTCAGGGCATGAAAACAAGGCTCTCTTCCTCTCAAACACAGCACAAGGGGTTCAGCCTTGTCTGGACCAAACAAACCTCCGCCTGTTCTCCAACACCCTGCATTATCACCCGAACGGAGTGCCGGGTTTGCACCGGACTTTTACGTATTCGCGACCAGATTTCGTCGGACTCTCCTCTATTCGTGTTTCTCAGTGCTTCGAGATTCCCTCCACCGAATAGAGTCGAGATCCCGACCTTAACTGAACCAAATCTTTAAACAAATCTTGAAGCTTATCCTTAAGCTCAAAACTCTAAATAAATCTTTAAGCTTATCCGTAAGCTCATTTCAATACCAACTCGACAGGGTCGGAAAACTCACGAACCTTATCGTAACGGGAGCTGGACGGTATCGTAAACAGCGAAAGAGCAGTGAAACGGGAACTGTATTTCGTTAAACCGGTAGCTGTAAGCGAAAAATGCGATGTGTTTGTAATTTTTGTGACGGTGATTGAAAAATCACGTCACAGTATATAGAATAAAACTTTGTCATAAAAACTAATTTAAATTGTCTCATAGTTAATTGATTTTTATGCATAACATGTTTCGTGTGACGTGTGTCGTGAGTATTATCTTTCTTTTGTTTCGGCATAATCTGATCCGTCCGTGGCGTATAGTGCGTCTGTAATTTTTAAACGACACACGACGTCTTGCATATTCCTGCAAATCGATTACATTTATTGTTACGTCTAATATTGTCGGACATCAACTTGTTAACACATTGTATCCGTAAAAATATCACTCATAAATCAACGCACAAATATACTTAAGGTGCCCTATATGGTAGTGGATGCAGTCAGTAACGAGTGCTTTCGCGAGGATCAAGAGCCGTATTATGTGTTCCATGAACACATAATATGGGACATTTATCCGATGGTATTATTGTAAGCAGCAGGTAAGTACCTATTATACGTCAATACGTTTCGAATATGTCATTACGCTGTAAGCTTGTGGAATCCTTGACTACTGTTTACCAATATAAACATTTAAGCAACAGCGGAGTACTAAACGTGGAATAGATGGTATTATATGTTACGAAGGATTGTGATTATCACCGAATTTAGGGTGTGTTTTTAAATTAACAGAACACCATTATGGCAAATAATGGTTTATTTTTGCATCAAATAAACACGTTTTTTTTTTGCGATCTACGCAATAATACTATACAGTACATACATGTTGCAGTTACTGTTACTGTTGTTATAGGTATCATAAAAAACGATTAAAACGAACGAAAAACTAATGCTGCACAATGCGTCAAACAATGCAGTACGACGGTGTACTTATAATCCTAAAACTTGAATATAATTGTTTAGTAAAATTTATAAAATAATAACACGTTACATTTACAAGTTATGTTACGGTACGTACATGTTACAATAAAAAACGATTAAATACGAACGAAAAATTACTGCTACACAATATGTCAAACAATGCAGTACGACGGAATACTTATAAGCATCGGGTTGAAATATAATTGTTTAGTAAAAATAATTTAAAAAATTGTAAATAAAATTGGTATGCCCGATCTTCGCGTAGTGACTATTCCGGCATTTCGATTGCCTGTCGACTTTTATTTAGACCTTGTACATTTTGGACAGAAACACGAGACAGATTTCGGCTCCTCTTTTAAATTCACGCACTTGTAATGGGTACAATATAAGGCAATGATCATAGATGACAGAGCTGTCGATGATGCTCCTCTTGCAGCGACCGCAATCGAACGCGTCCTTCTTTTTCTTTAATCCTACAGCTTTTTTTAATGCAGCAAATGCGCTCGATTCGCAATACGGCATTAACAGATTTAACTCGACGGAATCGTTAGCGATCGAGTCTTTCATCGTCTTCAGCTCCAGATCGTTTTTGCTGATGAAATGCTCTCCTCTCATTACCATGTCAATTAACGAGTCCTCGATCAACCAGCTAATCATGTCGTATACCTTTTCCTCATTAGATTTGTTAGCGAACCGTTTTGCGACCTGTTTACGTCTCGTAAAGCCGCTGGTTTTGTCCAAGTGACGCGATGGTCGTCCAAAAGTTTTTATTGGTATGGGCATATTGATTTGCGCTAAGCTAATATTACTCCAGATAGTGGGTCCCGCTTGAAAGTGTTTATCGGTCGAAACCCTTTCTGGTAATTTCTCATTTCCGTTAGAGTCCACCGTAGGCTTGACGATACCAGAGTCCGAAAAGCTGCAATGCTCATCAAGTAATCTCGACATGTTATTGTTGATCTCACTCGCGACCTCAAAATCCTGGTCTTCTGACAGCTGTTCGTGCCCATGGGTCGGTACAGTCTCAATCGACTGATTCGTCACGGAGCCAGATCCAATAATTGTGACCTCGCAGCCCTGATTCGACGATTCACAGATTTGCTTCATGCGCGAGTTTCTACCTTCGAATCGAGATCCGCATGATTCAACTGCCAGATTTAACAGTTCAGTGGCTATTGGAGTGGTTTTTTTCTTTTTTCTGTAGCTATAACGGGTTTTTTAGCTACAACTTTCAAAATCGACGGTACTGCATAATTTTTTGTCAGATCGGCTGGTTGCGGAATTTCTGATGACTGCTGCGTTTCCAGAAAGTGCTGTTTCGTGCATCTCGGCTGACAGAGTTTCAGCGAAAAAAGGGGCAGTCCGAAGTACCTGCGTACATTGAAGATGTGACGGTATGGAACAAACTCCAACGTAACAATTGCACATTCGCACGACACCGGCGTGACTATTAAGTCAACATCGTTTGATGTGATCGTGCATTCGTTGCTCGTTTCATCGTTGCATCTAATGTTCGTCACAAATTCCTGTAAATCGATTTGTTCCAGTACTCTCGCAGCAGAGGGCGGTATCAGAACGTCTCGATATCGTTGTCGATCACTGTTAACTGCTAAATTCTTGACTGGCTCTTTTAAAAACGTATTCGCCGTTTTAGCAGTGGCTCCGAGATTGTGGGACTGCAGCCATTTGAAAAAGCTCTCGATGAACTGTGCCAGCGAGCTTCTTTTCAGCACAACCTGCTTAATTTTAGTGTTCATCGATTCGAGTCGGTTATTCTTCATATTGTTAAGGTTGCCATGCACCATGCTGTACGCAGTCCAATCTTCTCTGATACAGTGCCAATTGTCGTTGAAGTATTTCGAAACTGACGTTGGGACAGTTTCGAGGAATTTCTGATACAACCTGTCGTACTGGAAATCCGATGAGCTGTAAACGAGTTGTTGAAGGAGTTTCAATGACGCGTCCGTTTCCTATTCTGAAGTGTTCATTTTTTAAGTAGTGATTACTCGGGAAATCGTTCGCAGGGTGTGAAATCTACAAATGTAGATAGGTGTTCCTGGTAAAACTTCCTTCAAAATGTCGCGCTCCAATAGATCTTTATCGCTCATGAAGCAATCGATTCGCGAACACGCTTCGGCATTGATGTCTTTGAACGTTTGAAGCAGCCAAGTGAAAGTTGGACGATCTTCCGAGGCGAGTAATACAACCACTACGACGGCGCTGAGTGCGTTTCAGTCTTGAACAATCATCAACATCAGTGTTAGGCCACTTTTAAGGAGTGTGTACGTTCCATCAATCAGTACGATTTTCCCCCAGGCAGACATCGATTTCTTCATGGCTTCTGTGATGTAGAACAAGCGTATAAAGTGGTTACCTTCTTCGAGTACGTTGACGGATGCACCTGTAACCATAAAAATTATAAAACAAAATGATGTGGTTGATCGGAATGCAAAAAGACGATCGGTTATTCTAAGTGTATCAATGATATTATGCGATGCATAGAGTAAATATTATGATCCAAGCAGATGGGTCGATAAGGCATATGGACACCAACAGCTATGATAGCTAAAAACGGACATTTAAAAAAATATGTATTCGTGGACTACGTAAGTTTAGCACAAAATCACAATTTTTATATATTCAAAGAGTTCCCGCTTATTGTAGAAAGAATTTTTATATAAAAAAACCTCTTAAAAAGAAAAGATCTGCCAAAACAGATGTTTATCAAACCAGTTTCTGAACAAAAAAAATTCTTCCAAAAAGACGTTTATCAAAGCATAAAAAAAAATCTATATGTGTATCAAAACCTCAAAAAAAAAAAAAAATTAAAAGAAATCAAATCAAACCAGCCAAGTAGTAGTATATACAAAAAAAATTCTTCAAAAAATATGTTTATCAAAACAATCTAAACAAAAATACAAGATGCAAAAAATCTTGACAAAAAAAAACTTGGTGTGCCAGTTTTTTTACAATTACAGTTACTGCAGTTATGGCAGTTACCTTCCCTCTCCCTCGATTATTTGAATCAACCATATACGACAGCTATTGTAAAAAAAACCTGGCACGCCAAGTTTTTTTTTGTCAAGATTTTTTGCATGTTGTATTTTTTGCTTCCTCATAGAGGAAGCTTTATGATGGTGAAAAAAAAAATTTTCGAGATTTTAATGAAAACGTGTCCAGAATGTTCCAAAACATCGAAAAATCACATTTAGAAAAAATGTCCGGATGTGTGTGTGTGTGCGCGGGTGCGCGTGTGCGCGTGGGCGCGTGTGCGCGTGTGCGCGGGTGCGCGTGTGCGCGGGTGCGCGTGTGCGCGGGTGCGCGTGTGCGCGGGTGCGCGTGTGCGCGTGTGCGCGGGTGCGCGTGTGCGCGGGTGCGCGTGTGCGCGTGTGCGCGTGTGCGCGCGCGTGCGCGCGTGCGTGCGCGCGCGCGCGCGCGTGCGTGCGCGCGCGCGTGCGTGCGTGTGCGCGTGCGTGCGTGCGTGCGTGCGCGCGTGCGTGTGTGCGTGCGCGTGCGCGTGCGCGTGCGCGTGCGCGTGCGCGTGCGCGTGCGCGTGCGCGTGCGCGTGCGCGTGCGCGTGCGCGTGCGCGTGCGCGTGCGCGTGCGCGTGCGCGTGTGCGTGTGTGTGTGTGTGTGTGTGTGTGTGTGTGTGTGTGTGTGTGTGTGTGTGTGTGTGTGTGTGTGTGTGTGTGTGTGTGTGTGTGTGTGTGTGTGTGTGTGTGTGTGTGTGTGTGTGTGTGTGTGTGTGTGTGTGTGTGTGTGTGAATCAGACGCGAAAAATTCAAATGGCTATATCTCGGGAACGACTCCACCGATCGGGCTGAAATTTTGCACACAGCTTGTGTGGTTAATAGTCAATGTTTCTGCCAGATTTCATCAAAAAATATTCAGTTGTTTTTTTTGTACGCCATTTTTAATTTCTTCGAAAAAGTCTGTGCGCACCGTAGCGCTCGCAATTTTTTAGCTATCGGGCTAAAAACGCGTACACAGATGGAATATGATCACCCGATGATCCCATTAAAATTTCAAGAAAATCGATCGAGCCGTTTAAATTTTATGTCATTTTGAATTTTTTGAATTTCATGAAATTTTTTTTTTTTTTCAAGACGCATTTTTCCGTATTAAATATTAATCTACGAATAAAAAAGTGTCAGATTCGTGATCAGCGTGAAAAAATACTTATAATACAATCCCGGAGTGACGGCTAACGAAAAAGTTTATTGGGCATTTTTATAGCTAAATTACCAAAAAGAGTGATTTTGGGTATTTTAAAACAGCAATTTCTTTGCTTCCCGATGAATACTCTATGATACACTATGTATTTTCTCGCCTCGAGTACAGATTCGACAGCCGTTTTGACCAAAAGCGTAAGGTTGGTTTTTTTTCGCACTAAATCTGAGTCGGCCAGCAGTTTTGCTTAAAATTTAAATACGACGTTGATATTGAAAAAGCTGAAAATTGAAATTTTCATATCGCTTCCTCATAAAAGTTGAAAGTTGAAAGTTGAAATTCTTATATCACTTTCTCATAATGGCCCTTTATTCGCAAAGCTTCCTCTATGAGGAAGCCAAAAATATAGTAAATGCTTTCTCATAGAAGGAGCTTTGCGAATAAAGGGCCATTATGAGAAAGTGATATAAAAATTTCAACTTTCAATTTTCAACGTTCAACTTTCAACTTTTATGAGGAAGCGATATGAAAATTTCAATTTTTTTTAGATTGTTTTGATAAACATATTTTTTGAAGAATTTTTTTGTATGTACTACTACTTGGCTGGTTTGATTTGATATTTTTTCATTTTTTTTTTGTTTTTTTTGAGATTTTGATACACACATAGATTTTTTTATGCTTTGATAAACGTCTTTTTGGAAGAATTTTTTCTTGTTCAGAAACTGGTTTGATAAACATCTGTTTTGGCAGATCTTTTCTTTTTAAGAGGTTTTTTTTTATAAAAATATTTTCTGAACGACCATACAATTTTTAAGTACTTGGCGTACCTTTTTACTTTTTTTTAAAAGTATTTTTTGCTTTGATTTCATCTATTTTTGACATCCAGTCATGTAGTTTAATTGATTATTCCCAACATACTGGGAATAAACCGAATCATCTTCCTGTAAAATATATTCGTGTAACATTTTATGGTGACGAAAGGCACCTTCGACACCTTGAGTAGCTGCTCATGATGCTCTGGACCTTCGAAGGCAGCTGTGTTAGGATCAGAAGGTGGGTTTCATCATGCGTAGCTAACAAAAAACTTATCTCTCTCTCGGATGATGGATAAAGACATCTTTTGATGCTGACGCAGTGCCTCTGAAGTTCTAGAGCATCAATGGCATCTGTATGTGGAGCTGGCGATGCCTTTCGCCACTATATGCAAAGATTATGTATATAATAAATTATAAATTTTCACTGCGAGCCTTCAATTATACATCAACAGGGGGAAATGTCTCAAATAGACTGCCAGCTCTGTCAGGAAAAGATTTATTCCTTGGTTTGGGTATATGTAAATAAGTGCATGTTTTGCTGACGGAGCATAGATTCCATTAAAAAAAAAACCAAATCATTTTCCTGTAAAATATATTCGTGTAACATTTTATGGTGACGAAAGGCACCTTCGACTCCTTGAGTACCTGCTCTTGCTGCTCTGGACCTTTGAAGACAGCTGCGTGAGGATCAGAAGGTGGTATTCATCATGTGTAGCTGAAAAAAAACTTATCTCTCTCGCATAATGGATAAAGACATCTTTTGATTTTGACGCAGTGTGTCAGAGTGCGTCTGAAGTTCCAAAGCATCCGGGGCATCTGTATGTGGAGTTGTATATGCCTTTCGCCACTAAATGCAACAAGTATATATAAAAATATAAATAATTTAAATTTTCACTGTGAACCTTCAATTCTTAAAAAAAAAAAAAAACAGAATCATCGCTCTGTATTATTTGGACTTATATCGAAGGCCATGATTTGCCAGTTCCGTCAGTAAAAGATTTGTTCCTCGGTTTAGATACCTATTACAAACAGAGTTAAATAAGTTCATGTTTTCCTGACGAAGCGTAGATTCCATTTTAAAAAACTGAACCATCTTTCTGTCAAATATATTTAAAAATATCAATTTCTGACAAAAGCTAAATTAAAACGAAACTTAAAAAATAGGTTAGTCATAAAAAGATCGAGGAATTAACTTTAAAAAAACACACGTCCAACATATTATTATTTATTTATTTTTTATAATATGAATCAATTTTTTTACACGAGTTATTTTAACTTTTCATTCACGATACGAGTGGACACATTTACCTTTTTTTCATTCCGAACCGAACATCCCATATATCACATATCACACTTATTTTCTTAACAAAGAAGAATCTGTTTTCCCGAGCGATCACATATCACACTTATTTTCTTAATAAAAAAGAATTTGTTTTGCCGAGCGATTAACCGAAGCGCGAAGTGCGCTGTGCTGATATACGACGAAATCCAAGAGAGATGGGTAAACAGAGACGGGTAGAGAGAAAGTGCCGCGCTGATGCGAGCATCCGAGAGAGATGGAAGATGAGTCAGCTGGCGGACGCATGCGCAGTAGACGCGAGGACTCACATCACGGGCCATTTTTATAATATTTTCGGTTCTCGTGAGGGTCACGGTGCCCATATCTCAGCATCTACCTAACACTTATGATCGTAACTAGGCGCGTTGGAAAGCTTGAGTCCGATATATATCATAAAAGTGTCGTTGGAATTCTGATTCGATGCTTCGTTTTCGAGAAAATGGAGGAGCAAAAATCCACTTCTGGCCTTTTGGAGTATATACACTTGGTAGCGTCTCGTCAACTCGCTTAAAAAACTTTTTTGTAAGCACTTGGCGTCGAGACGCTACCGCGTCTCTCCATGTATAATAATACATTTATAGAAAAATAAATCGGTTTATGCTAATACCCGATGGAACATATTTTTCGCAATATTTTGGAAGTTAAGTTTGTTATTTTCATACTGTATAAATTGACCGCTAAGAATTAATAATAATATTCATAGTTCTCAAATAACAGCTATTTGTTTATAAAAAATAATAGCTACAATATTAACTAAACATTTCTCCTACTTGCGATGTAAAACTAAGGAGATTACTCGGTGATTTCGTAAAACCTCGTTTAACGAACAAGTTGTCCTATCACTAGTTAAGATCTAATTAATATTATAAATCTGAATTCTAGAATACGGCCCGACGTGTTACGTGAGACTGCAAATAACTATCAATTAAATATAGATACAAATGTGGATGTTATTGAAAAGAATGAACGACCCAAATTTGTTATAAAAGCGTTAATACTCACCATATTTAGTTTCCAACAGCTCGACTGCTTTTGGCAAACTCTCTTCATCGGCATTTTTCAATTTCGATTTGATATTGGAAAGATCCTTGAGCATTACGTCTTTATTCTTGTCTTGAAGAAATTTCGTTTGAACAACTTTTTTGTTGCAGCCCATAGTCAACAGCCTTTTTGTGTCTTCTTGACTTTATGGCGATAATCTCCGGTTTTCGGGGATATAATTGAAAAATACCTATTGGATGAGAAATTGACAAGTTTCTTATTTATACATAAAATTGCACATTTTAAATAAACTCGATTATAACTTTTGACGTTGGGTGATTACTGTGATTCAAATTGACTGCTTTGATCTCGAGCGAAGTATGATCTTTCGAAAGCCCAACTCTTATTCGTGCAGGACAATTGTGCTTGTACGTGCTATAAAAAAATAAAGAATATGAAAAATCTAATGAATCGGAAATCAAAAATGACATTAATATGTGTATGGAATATTCTAGTAACTTGAAATATTTGTGTATTGAGTCAAGGATTTTTTATGCCAAACATACCCGCTCTGATGAACTCCTTTGGCTTCATTTCTGGGACTACTGCCAAACTTGCATAAATATATAATTTTCTTATATATCGGACCTGCGTCTTTCCTTTCAGATTCTGTCAGATGAACATCTTGCTGTGCAGCTCCTAACTTCTCACTTTTGTCGACAACGAATAATTGCTGTTCTTTTATTTGATATTCTTCCAGGTATTGGCGCAATTTTGTACGCGTGGAAAATTGTAACCCTACCATGGGTTCTTCGGAACTCATCTTCTGCCATCACAAAATGATTATTGTCAAATATTATTCACAATTCACGGATGTTAAAATTTAGCATCCGCGAATGTTGGAAAAAAATCATGAAGCGACGCGTTAATTGATTTGCAGCCTTGCTTTAAACAAAAATATGAACATCTGAAATATGAACATCAAATTAGATTATATAAAATTAAGGTAAAAGTACCAGTGGCCGGACACCGAATGGACTAGTCTGAGTCCCCGACATTCATGAAAAATCGTATTTCTGTCTCTCTTGCATTAACGCTTTGTTCGGTCACTGGGAAGTTTCGGGAACTGGGCGGTTACCTTACCACGTACAATTTCATATATTTAACGCCAACTCTAAATTACATTTTTCCATATTATTTCAAATGAATTCTCACACGAAAATGTCGACAAAAAAACATGTCTTGCGATTATGTAGCTTCCTTGAAGAGGATGGAACATAGTCAATACTGTTTTTGTTTCAACTGTATCTATTGTGATGATACTTTATTCTCTTTGGTTCAAAAATAGGGATGATCCGGGAAATCTAGGGCGAGGGAAAAGGGGGAAATAACACACCAAAGTTTTGTGTAGGAAACGTGGAAAAATAACTTTTAATAATAATTCGTTCGGTGAATGGTAACAACAGAATAAAATAAACAATCTCAATAATAATTCGAAAGAAAAAGGGGTTCGCAATAACAATTATGATAATCAATCGAAAATAAGAGAAAAGGGGGAAAGAATTCAAAAATAACAGGAAAAAAAAGAGAATAATCGATACGCAGGGAAAATAAGGAAATAACAAAATAATCAATACGCGGGAAAATAAGAAAATAACAAAATAATCAATACTCGGAAGAAAATAAGAAAATAGCAAAATAGTTGATATCAAAACTTACGAAACTAATAAAGCTTACAATAATCACCGGGACGGAAATTCGCACGGGTCAAGCGTAGGGAGGAGGGGAGGGCTGGCCGGTGGATATTCTACACAAGACTGGTCTTAATTTACCAAACTCAAAAAAACTGTTGAAAAGAGAGAAAAATGAGTCACAACGTTCACTATTTGTTTTGGGCGCCAGCTACTGTAACTTGTAATGTGACTTGTTTAATCGGATCCAACAAAAGAAAAAAAAAGGAAAAGAAATCTATTGTCTTTCACTGCACTCGGCTAGCGGGAACGGGGGAGGGAGGGGGATGAGACTTCTCAGGCCGCAGGCACTGTCCAGGGCTTCTTTATAATATTACGTCGGCACACAAAAGGGGTAGAGATTTCAATACTGACAAACTATGCAAAAATCCGAAATTTATGAGTGTCGGGGAATTGGGGACAATAATCTTAACGATCGCGCGCTGTAAATTTTCACTATTGCCACCACTCACGCGCACGTGTTAAAGTTGGAACAAAAGAATTTATCGGCGCACGTGGCGGCCGATAATCGACGGTCAAAAATTATACAATCAAAATCGCTTAAAATTACAAAAGGGGTGACGGGCAAATTTTCAGGGGATCGGGAACGTGGGACAATCAATCAGGTATAAATGGGGGAGGGGAACTTAAACTGTACTCACTCAACCGCTCTTTATCAGTCTCTATCGGTTACAATATCGCTCCGATAGTCCGTTCAACCAGATCCTCTCGACAAAATCCGTTCAATATCCTGGGACTTGCCGAGTCGTTATAAAGGTCAATATTCGGTCCAATCGTGTCCTTGGACGTGCAGAATGGTCGTGATCGGGTCAAATATCTCTCCAAGAAGGAGTCTGGTCTGGGGGGGGGGGGGAATATCGTACTAATTAACTTAATTTCACTCGTTCCTGTCACACACCCGCTCTCCCACACGCCGTGGCCCGAAGTGAAGACGGCCTCGCCGCTTCCGGCTTCTTCTCCGACCTTAGGGTCGTTCTTGCAAGTGGCGATTCATTTGACGAAAATCGATTGGTCGATTTCGGGACTAGCTGACGGTGGGCGTTGTAATTAGCTGCGGCCGGTGCGAATTTTCGTCGCGACGGAAGGCCTGTCGCGACGCTCGGCGCGCGCATGCTCGGCATCGATTGGCCTATCGATCGCCGAACAATTCCCGATATCGAGAGGTGCTGGTTCCTCGCGGCGGGCTGGTGAAATATCTCATCTGACAGTTCGGGTGGATTTTTACGGTGTTTGCCCGCACGACACAACTCGTCGGTTTATACTCGACATTTCGAGCCGAGAGTGTGTCGTCGGGTTCCGGGCTGTCCAGGGCGGGTCAGCCGAGTGGAGTTTTCGTCGTGGTGGCCTCCAAGGGACGGACGTCGATGTGTGAGCAGTGCATCGGGTTGTCGGACGTTTTTGGAGGTTAGTGCCGGAATGCCGTACCAGGCTTTAATTCCCGGTCGGTTGACAATTTTTGTAGGGTCGTTCTGGGCCTGGCAGGGTCAATCTTGTCGATGGTGAAGTCCTCGATGGTCTGCGCTGGTCTGTGATGGTCTGCGCTGGGTCGTGATGGTCTGCGCTGGGTCTGCGAAGGGTCTTCGACGAGTCTTTGGTGGGTGGCGATGGCTTTAGTGAGTGAGTTGAAGGACTGACAGGGTGGCAGGGACTGAGGGTAAGTCGGGGGAAGGGAATTAACAATGTGTAGCGTCGATGCTTAAATTAAATGTTTTAATTCTATGTTATTCCCTAGGTGAGTGGTGGGACGTCGGGCCACGTCGGAGGAGACTTGTGACGCACCACGTCACACTATCTTGTTACAAGTATTCCTTGAAGGAAATGTACATGGATGTATATTTTTAACTACAGTCTGAAATAATGCACGCAACACGTGCGGTGCGGGTTATGCTACATTTTCAGCTATTCAAAGTTGAGTAGTCACCTTGGAGTGAATTAATTTTTATAAAATTAATAAAGCGAATACATCTTTGCTTGATACAAAACATTTTGATGAATATTGTGTCTTTTCTACTGTCTTCTTACGCCGTCATCAAGAGACTTGGTAGCGTCTCTCCTCCGAGAATCACGAATACCAACCCGAAAACGTGGCCTTTGTCCACTTGACTAACGCGCTCATTCGATGATCATGTTTCGCGTCGTTCCGCTATCCAGCAGATACCGAGAACGATAGGTAGCCTAGCACATAACAGTAGTGCCAACGCCGGGACGCATAAAACCCCACCAATTTTGTTCTGTGAACTGCCCTCTTGTTTCCATCCGTCGTCCGAACGCGTGCGCGCCGGTCTTTTCGTTCACAAAAAATGGTATTTCAGTTCTCAAGTTGTGCTACAGGTGTGTTGGAAAGATGAGTTGCAATATAACCCTTATATTCAAATAAATACGAGCGTACAGATAAAGAGATAATAATTTAAAGAGTTTTGTTGCTATACATTTTTATAAGCACGCTGCGATTTATTTCCAATATTGAACCATATGACGTAGGAAAAATGTAGAAAAAAAGGCAGACATTTTGATACGAAATAATGTGACAATTACTGCATTTACAGTTGTCAATTTTTTAAATTACTCCTCGGAATATCGCGTGTGAATGTGGTAGCGCAAATTACTACAGCCTTTGTCATTCCCGGACCGTTTGTCCGAACACGAATGTAGCTCGCTGCGTCATCATCTACAAGAGCCATCTACGACGATCTTCGCCGGGCTTCCGGCTGGAACTTGTTGGATCAAGTTTTGACTGTGAGATATCGTGCCTGCGTTAATCCGATATACGGACTTCGAGGCTTGGTTGTTTTAAAAGGTTGGTGTGAACAAGTCTGATTCAATGTAAAGTGTTGTTCAAATTATAAGGACAAATCTTTTTTTTTCCAAACGTTCTTAAAAATTTGTGAACCTCGTAACAATAATTATTTAAAGAATGTCATAATTATGATAAATTAATTATATGATATAGGAAATAATTTTTTCACACACCAGCGCAGCAAATATTGTTGCAAGTTCTTACTTATATCGTCAGGTGCAGCTTGGACCGATGAATCAAATTGGTTCTACAATTGCGAAACGTAATATCGTCTATGTAACAAGATTCTTTTTGGACTGACTTTAGCATTTTCTGTTTACAGCTCATGCGCATAATATATACTTGGATTCACTTTTGTAATAGTCTTTTCTTTACGCAGTGAAATTTTTATCAACGTTTCTTTGAAACTGTGCACGAGCTTTAAAAGTAAATACCTACACTAGGACCACAAAAAAACTTGTCGCTAAGAGAATAAGACCTTGTGATTTGTCATTTGTTGCACAAAGAATTGTACACTTCGCAAAAAGAACTATTTAAAGAGTAATGTAATTATAAGAAATTGATTACATCATTAAAAAAATTTCACACACCAGTGCAGGCAAATATTGTGAAATTTTTTTACTTATCGTCAAGTTCACGTTGGACCGATAAATCAAATTGGTTCTATAATTCTAAAATGTCCTATCGTCTACGTAACAAGATTGTTTTTTGACTGAGTTTAGCATTTACAGTTTACAACACATGCGTATAAGATATACTTAAATTCACTTTTGTATTAGTCTTTTTTTTAAACACTGACATTTTTATCAAAGTTTCTCTGTAACTGTGCAAGAGCTTTAAATGTAAATACTTAAACTCGGACCACTAAAAAACTTGTCACTAAGAGAATGAGCTAATTTATTTTATCAGGTGACAAACATGGTGGCACACTTATTTGGCATGTAAACAAAAAGGGAATATTACAACATGACCTGGACTAGAGAAAAAGTTATAATTTTTTATGACGATCTATCATCATTATAGTATTTTTTGAGCAGTGTTTTTCATGAAATTGCAACATTTTATAGATTACTTAATACCAACCCTCTTAATTTCAACTCGCCCTTTTGTTCTGATAAATGAGAATTATTCCTGCTTTTTAAAAATTATTTTCTCTATTCTACCCGTAGATGGCTGAAGAAATACGAATCTTGGTGGGTGATTGTTTCAACAATTTCAACGACTTTAAAGTCAAGCTCCGTGAAATGGAGTCAAAGGGACATGAAACGTTCGTATGCCGGAACACGAAGTACATCGATAAAAATAATAAAGATCATGTACTTAAATTCGCTTATGCAACATTTGTCTGCGAATTAAGTGGAAAGTATAAGGCTTTAGGAGAGGGAGTTCGCGAGGCAAGGTAATAGTGGAAATGTGTTTGTTACGATAAAACCCTTTAGATCCCTTTCCTTTTCTAACCCAGTTTTTATAGTACAGCCAAGTCAATCTAGTACTAATATTTCCAAAATTATTTGTGCACGTTTTAAATAAGAAAGTAATGCGAACCAAGGCGGCTCTGTATTAAACGGGGGCGTATTATATGTAAACTAAATTGTATAATAATGAATTTACAGAAAAATAACTCAGTCTACGTCAATAAACCCGTGTACATATTTACAAAATTTTGCATACATTATTATAAAATCGAATTTGCAATTTCAGTTTGATCCTGACCAGTGATAGCTCCCCAGATAGAAAACTGATGGCACGGAATCTACTCTTCACAATTCGCTTAGTTTATATTGTCAATCAAAAAAGTTTCGTTAATTCATAAATATTGAATATTATCATGAATGTTCACCAGAGAATTCATAGAGCATATATCGAGAAACAAAATGAACTCTCATTTGTCAACCGCGAACTAAAATTAGAAATTGGACATTAAAAAAATTACGTAAAAATATGATCATGGACATATTTGCGTAAACTGAGTTATTTTTCTGTTAATTTAATAGTATATTATACTACAAGGGAGCTAGGGGTGAGCGTGGCCGAGTGGTCTCGGCGCGCGCTTCACACGCAGTAGGCCCGGGTTCGATTCCCGGCAAGCACCAAGAATTTTCTGTGGTGTTTTTATCTGCGAAAAAGTGGTTCGGAACCCACTATAATAGTAGGTCCAGAGGAAAGGACCAGCGCCTCGGTATGGGAAACCGAAAGACTGGGAAAAGGTGTCGCGGGTTCGATTCCCGAGACTGAAGGCCCGTAGGTGAAAGGAAAACGGACGGGGACATAGCTCCGGGGATAGGACGTACGAACTACGGCTATATCCGTATGTCCGGGATTACTGACACCTGACGGGGCGCGACGAAGCTCCGGGCCCAAGAATCGAACTGGCGACCGCGGATAAGGAAGGAGGAGGAAGAAAGTGAAGGAGCCCGTAACCCTTAGGGGATCGGTGTATCACACAATACTACAAGGGAGCTTTTTCGCCGCGTGTAAATTTTGCTACCAGATTGCTTCCTGAGCAACGCCAGGATAGCAATCATACGAGGTGAAAATGCACTCCCTCCCATGTAGCATACGGTTTTTGTTTTCAATTTCACTAATAATCGCATGTTTTTGCATTCAACACGGCCAAGAATTAGTTTATTATTAACGAATGACCAGCACACATGCTCAGTCCGGTTCCATTACTCTCTACCGTCGAAAACGACTATTGTTTTCATTACTCCCGCCGGGAGTAGTGAACGCGCATGGGCACTGGTCATTGGTTAATAAGCTATTTTTGTGCTCGTATTGTACGCACGGAATCCCTGTCGGGGTCGGCAACCGTCTCTGCAACAGCTTTGCAACCGACATTCTACCGGTTGCTTTTAGCCGTCGAAAACGCTTTGATACGACCGCGGAGCGACCAACATCAGCGCCCCCTATAACCGAGCGCCGTTTGCATTACCGGTAGAAAAAAGCTGAGTTTCAACCGATGTTGCCAGAAAACAACTATGTTTCGTCTATAGCGGTTTTTTCAGATAAGGCCACGGTTACCACAAAACAACCATCTTTCTCCCACCGTCAATTTTTTTTATGAGGCAACCGCTACCATATAACGACCAACGTTCTTCCATCAACGACCTTTTGAATTACGCCACCGTTGCCCAAAATCAACTACCTTTCCTCCATCGCATATATTTTAAATAAAAATAGACAATTACTACCAAAAATAGCTGTTTTTGGTAGTAATTGTCTATTTTTATTTAAAATATATGCGATGGAGGAAAGGTAGTTGATTTTGGGCAACGGTGGCCTAATTCAAAAGATCGTTGATGGAAGAACGTTGGTCGTTATACGGTAGCGGTTGCCTCATAAAAAAAATTGACGGTGGGAGAAAGATGGTTGTTTTGTGGTAACCGTGGCCTTATTAGACGGTGGCCTTAGACCGTCGCTACCAGAAAACAACCACTTTTCTCCGACCGTCGATTTTCTCAATGAGGCGAACACTACCGACAAATAACCAGCGTTCTTCCTACAACAACCTTTTGAATCAGGCCACCGCTGCCCAAAAACAATTAGCTTTCCTGCATTGCAGATATTTTAGATGAAAAATAGTGAATTACTACCAAAACCTAGTGAATTAAACCAGTGTTTTTCCATCAACGACCTTTTGAATTAGACCACCGCTAAGTAAAAACAACTAGCTTTCCTCCATCGCAGATATTTTAGACGAAAATTAGGTGATCACTATCAAAAAACAACCACTTTTCTTCGATCGGTGATTTTTCTAATAAGGCCACCGTTACCGCAAAATAATCACTTTTCTCCCATCGTCAATTATTTAAATGGGACAGCCGCTATTGAAAAACAACCAGCGTTCTTCGATCAACAACCTTTTGAATTAGGCCACCGCTGCCCAAAAACAATTAGCCTTCCTCCATCGCACATATTTTTGACGAAAAATAGGGAATTACTGCCAAAAAACAACCACTTTTCTTCGAGCGCTGATTTTTCTAAGAACGTCGATATTTTTATTAGACTACCACTACCAACATACAACATCTTTTCCCCCATCGAAGGTGTTTGTAATTAGGTTTCCAGTGAAATGCAGCGGTTTTTATTTGATACATCATTTTACGATTTTTAAATATGGAATTAATAAAGATATCACAATGCCAAAGGGAAGCAGCAATAGTGAGTCGTCTCGTTTAATGTGATCTTCGTTGTTTGTTTCTTTTAATTTTCGGTCACTCGTAAATCTGACATCACTGTTTCCTACAACCAAAACGATTACCGTCTCATTGATGTGTGGTTTCATCGATGAAGAAGAACATCGTCGTCGACATCGTCGGTGCCGAAGCGTCATCGTCGTTTTGGCGTCGTTTTACCAGCGAAAGTGTATTTGTTTCTTGTTACCTGAAAATATAGCAAGAACATTTTATACATCGATAATTCGTCACGTATCCATTGGAATAATGTATATAATATGATCAATGTGTATATTTCAGACAATCGTACGTACTTGTACTTTTCGACCGGACGCTATCTGCCGTCGCTTGACTCCTTTATCACGGTTCTTTTTTCTGTAAAATAGACGACGAGATTCATTATGGGAAAATTTTTCCAACCTTTGATAAAAATTATTGTATTTCTTGTTTTTAAGACTCAGAGGTTTATTTGCCGTGTCGATATGTGCACGGCGACTCAGATCATAGGGAATATTACCATATACATTCGCGACAATAAAATAATATAATATGTTGGGTTCGTCGCCCGATTAACATTTTAAAAACATGTTTGAACTCACTTGTACTGATTTCCATTCGATCAATCTGTTTCGTAGCAATTTGCTATCTTGGTAATAAAGAGTTTTGCTTGGCACTCTTCAAGCATAATTGCTGGTATTGGCGGTTTGACGTTAATATTAAAGAATACCCTTTCTTCTGTCCACTCGACAAGTCGAATATGACCACTCGTGTACAGAGAATTAACGCCTCGGCTCAGCAGTTCGATCGACAATACCCACTGCACATCTTTATATTGATGAAATGCTAGTACATCCAAGATTTCTCCGTATCGTTTAAGAGTTTGGCAGTAAATAAACGAATTACAAAACTTCGTTTTCTTTTCATTTTCAGCTTGGCGAATCCTGTAATCTATACCTTGTGCAATCACACGTTTGTAGGAATATATATTTTCCGGTTGATATCCGTTATCTCGTAAAGATTGATATTGCCAAGCATCTTGCGAAAGTGATACTTTTGTTCCCATGCCTGTGATTTTGTTGGGTACTGCCGTGTAATCTGTGATGAACGGTCGTTTTTTTGTGTCATTTGTGAGGATGGAATTTAGCATCTCCTTTAAGTTATCGTCAATAGACTGATCAGGAAAGAAACTTTCGATAAATCGCGGTATTGGGTCGCGCTATTTGTAAAGGTTTTGCATTGCCCGCTGTAATTTTGTCGATTATTTTTTTATTCCAACTTTCAAAGTTGAAAGCGTTGTGGCCCCAGCACGGCCCCCAGTCCGTAACCGTATCAGCCAGATGGTTTAAAAGATGTACATTATACCTCATGTGCGTGATCCCAAACGTTGCTTGATGCCCAAACGTATATGACGACAGCAGGTTTCGCGCGTGATGTATCTCATTGGCAGATATGCTATCTTTATTTAATATGTATGCCGTTAAAGAAAGTTTTGCGAAGTGTTTCAGTGTTCTTTCAGAAGAAAGTGTTTCAGTTCATTCTCCCCGACAACGTTCCTCATAGCAATGAGGCCAGTGAATTGCAGCCAGTTCCTCCATTCCGACGCCTTCCAATTACACATTTCATCAATTTTTCGAGGCGCTCTCGATATTATAGATGGTAGTCGGATTTTTAGAAGACGCTCATTCATGACGTTTATCTCGCTTGGTTTTCCATGGTACCAATCATTCGCTTTGTATTTACTTTGGAACAATAATTCGTTGAAGTGTTTGGCGACACCCATATAAACGCAATGCATGCTATCTACAACATTCCCGCGTGCCAAATCAAATCCGTAAAGGCCACATAATGCCGAATTACCTTTAGCGCCCCTCACTTTTTTAATTGGTGTGGCAGAACTCATATCAGTCGTCATGGTATCATGCGTGCGACGAAGGATTTTTTGTTCTTCAATTGTCTGTGCTTCATATTTTCGTTGATTTTTATTTGTGGGATCTACTACACCGTTTAAGTGACAAAAAGTACACCCAAACTTACCGTTAAACAATGTCATATTTAACAGTGGTGCCCGAGCCATAGAATCAGCGGTACAAATGTGTGTTACAAACTTACTCGTAACATTTCCTTCAACTGGATGTTTCCATGTTACTCCATTTTCGTATAACTCATTTAATTCTTCGATAACGGGCATAAGGAGTGAACTCAAGTTATTCATCTTCGAATTATCTACCCATATTGCCGCAAGTATGATAAAGCGTTTCCGAACATTCGGTGAGAACTCGTTAAGTTGAAGAAAAACAGGCCATGCACTGCATTTTGAAGATTTAGTCACTTGGCATCCATCCGTAAATAACGTGAACGAATAATTGTATTTATAGTTCAAGATTTCTCCGACCTGCGTCATATTTTTGTACATTTCACCATCATAGATGTCTTCTATACAGTTCCTTTTCTTCATCGTTCGCTTGAATCGATATTGGAGATTGTCAACTAGCGCCGGATCCGCGAAGATTTCTTTTAATTGCGGCGCAATTTTCATTTGAACATAATATGACAGTGTAGTATTATCTTCATTAGGTCCGCATCTTTTACATCCACAGATTCTATTTGGTGTCTTCCCTTGACCTACTATGCCATAACATTTTCGACAATACAAATGACGTACCATTATCGAGTCCGCGGCATTTATGTTTATCATTTTCCAGACATTTTTTTTATCCCGCGGTAAATTTGCATTGTAGAACAGAGAATCGAGAACTTTAAATATCGTCATTGTAAGTACGTATGTGATCTTCCCGCGAATCGCAATGGCAATAGTACATAGAATCAAGTACAGATGCGTTATCGTGGGCTTTAGTTGTAAGATTCCTTCTGTATTGCATATGCCTCGGATGCCAAACATTCCGATTTGTTCGCTCGATGCATTAGAATTGTTCTCATCGCCGGTTCCTTCATGTTCTTCGTCATTTTCATTTTCTTCGTCATCTTCATTTTCTTCGTCATGTTCATTTTCTTCGTCATCTTCATTTTCTTCGTCATGTTCATTTCCTTTGTCATCTTCATTTTCTTCGCCTTGTTCATTTTCTTCGTCATGTTCATTTCCTTCGTCATGCTCTTCGTCATTTTCTTCATCATCGTCATTATCTTGTTCTTCTTGAGATTGTCCGAAGTCATTTTCGATTTGATTTTTAGCATCGTCATGGTCAGTAAGAAGATGTGATGAACTTTGAGGTAGTGATTCTTCATTTTCTGGTTTGCTTCGAATATCGCCAGGAGCAGCGTCCTCTTCGCCACGCGCACTTCTGTTGCCAGGCAATCTCGATGACTGTCGTGGGATCTGCCTCATTCCTTTTTCGGTGTCAGTGTGGCCCGTTTTCACTCTGCATGAAGTCCTCTTACGACGTTGGTCATGTAGCTACGAAATTTTTAAAATTTTTATTTTTATTTAATTGATTATAGGTGAATAAAGTTATTAATTATATTTGCACAATGCCTCCCTCTTTTTATCACCATCTACTTAGCTCTATTTGTAAAAGAGTGCGTTGATCACTTTTGACTTTGTAATTAGCGAGAGCACGCTCAGACACTTTTGAAAAATGTTGTCTGATAATTTGGACCACTGTAAAAATTGTGCCAAAAGTTAGATCAAACAAGGAGGATTAACCCTTCGAAATTCACGATAAATTTCAGCTCGATATGTCAATCCCATCTCAAGATAGGAAGATAAAATGATTTGCACTCGCACGCATGCACACACATCAAGACCTTTTGTCTAAACGTGATTTTCTGTTTTGGAACAATCTAAACCCGTTTACATGTAAATCTAGAAAAAAAAACTAAAATAAAACAAAGCTTCTGGAGAAAGCAAAATAGAAAACACATACTGTTATTTAATTGGGATTTTAAGGATGTTGGAGCTGTACAATATACATTTTTTCAGAATTTTTTGTAATCTTTGAAAATTGCGTCTTTTCACAGCTGGAACATAGAAAAAACGCGATTTTCAAAGATTACACAAAATTCTGAAAAAATTCATACGTATTCACAAAAATAAACGAATCATTTTTAAAAAGGAAAATAGTCAAGCTGTTGGGTAAATTTGTTGTATAATAATTTTTATTTTCAATTTGTTAATAACAAATTGGAATTATCACTGTACAAAAATAATATTGGCAGCATCTCCCATATACTTGATTTTGTCAGATTTTTATCCCGTCGAGAAGTGTTCGAAATTTTCTTTGAAACTCACATTTGGCGGGACTGTACAGCTCCAGCATCCTTAACTGTTAAATACGTACCTCATCTATTTCGTTACATGCCCACAATAGTTGTTCGACAGATTCATCTGGATTCACCTTTGTACGGTTATCTATTTTTCTCTTCAGTCGTCTTTGAATATTATAAGGGTCCTTTGATAGAGTCCTTTTTTTGCTTTTCGATCTTGGTTCTTCGTCAGATGTATCGCTCATAATTTTGCGTGATCTGTTAAAAATGTTGGGAGAAGACAGTAAATAAATGAGAGTATTGATATGATTGTCATTCCTTTCTAGGAATGAAAATTGTAAAACGGCTACACATAGAATATTTCAGTGTTATTCGTTGCAACGCTGAAGCCGATACTCAGAAATGTTGTCGCTTCGGTTGACACCTTAGTTATGAGCACATGCCTCCAAGTTTTTCAATTAATGATCATTATGGGAAGAAAAATAGTAAAAATAAAAATATTATTATGGTTGAAGCGCCAGGCGTAACAACACGTCTCATAAATATACACCTGCCACCGCCAAGCCACCGCCAAGCCACCGCCAAGCAACCGTCAAGCAAAGGTAATCTCAGCTCGTTCGGATTATCTTATTATTATTATTATTATTAAACTTTATAAGAAAGGAAGTGTAACACTTATAAATCTGCATCTTATTAGCTGAATACATATTCTGCTAACAAGATGCAGATTTATAAGTGTTATACTTCCTTTCTTGTAAAGTTTAATAATAATAATAATAATAATAAAATTATCAGAATGAGCTAAGATTACCTTTGCTTGACGGTTGCTTGATGGTTGCTTGGCGGTTGCTCGGCGGTGGCTTGGCAGTGACTTGGCGGTGGCATGGCGAGTGCTTACAATTCCCTCGGCAGCTGCACCCTAGCTGACCTACGAAAAGGCGACCAATGAGCTATGTCCCCATAGATTCCTATTTGTCTCTCACTAACGGGCGAAAAACTTTTCATTGGCAGGTGTATATCGAACTCAGCATGAGCGGGCCGACATCCTTCAAACGTTTGGCAATGAATAGCTCATATGTCGCCGAGGCCACTCAGAGTGGCCCCGGCGCGACCGTCCGAGGCCGAGGGGTCCATGCGAGCGAGTAAAGAGAGAAAGGACGCGAACGCGAGAGCGTGAATCGGGACCTCGGGGATCCCGATTCCCGCTCTCGCGTTCGCGTCCTTTCTCTCTTTACTCGCTCGCATGGACCCCTCGGCCTCGGACGGTCGCGCCGGGGCCACTCTCGGTCCCGGCCCACAGAGTGTCCCCGGTCCGGGGCCACTCTCGGACTCGGGGTCTTATTGTAATTGTTCTAAATAGTTCTTTAGTGTTTAATTGTTTCATTTGCTGTAACACTCATTTTCGCACGCCGTACCAATTCCGGTCGATCAAAGAATAAAGTTATTCGCGCGAGCACGTTGCCGCGCTCCAATTAATCGCCGCGTGTCGACGCCATTTTAGTTACTCCTTCCGATATCCCGCTTTCCCGAGAGTGCGAAGCGAGCGAGGAATGTTCGAGAAGCGTTGCTAGCACACGGAACTTCGAGTTTTATATCAAATGCTATATCGATAAATTCGATCAGCATTTTATTTTTCGCACTTTTATTAATGATTTCAAAAACATATTATCTTTAAAGAAATTTGTGAATATATACGAGCCAACCTTTTCATAAAAAATAACCTGTCCAACTGCCGGAAATATGATATATCACGAAGACATCTTTCAGATCTACAATGAATTTTACAATGTTTTCGTCTACTTACTGAGAAGTGTTCCTCCAAAATAAATACAACTCACTTGATACATTTTATACACTGTTAATTTATTCGACAAAACACGTGCGCGGTAGATCGCAATTCCAATACTGAAGATCAATGTCGATTCTTTTTCACTGGTTTACCTATGGAGAACACCGCACGATCTGCGATTTTCATCGCGTTGACCACCTCTTGAATTCCTAACTATACCAATAACCAATCAGCGAGAAGTGGGCCCTAGGGATGTTCCCCACGCCTAGTTGCGTATACCCCTGCATCGTTAGCATGCATGTAATCACTGTCTTAGAAAAGAAATTTCTCGAGCACATCACGTCAGTTACTTCTAGTTACTTCGCCCGTTGTATACGCTAATTCTACAAATAGTCTCCGCTTCAAGCCAGAAACTGTAGTTTGTGATGATACTTCCTGGTATTTGACGCTTCCGAACGGGACAATCGGGGAGATATAGGGTGATGGGAAAGGGGAAATAATACTCCAGAGTTTTGTGTAGAAACGTAAAAAAGAAAAAAACTTTTAATAATAAATCGTGCAGGGAATATTAACAACAAAATAATATGCAAATACGGCCGCTTCAACGCCGTTACGGGTACGTTGAAGGGATTCGATAACAAACATAAACAGTCTCAATAATAACCAATTCGAAAATGAGAGAAAGGGGCAAAGAATTCAAAAATAACAACAATGGATAATCAATATGCGGGGGGGGGGGGGGAATAAGAAAATAGAAAGATAGTTAACGCTGGGCAAAACGCAAAAGTCGAACAATAATTAATACTCGGGGCAAAATATAACGGTCGGAGAATGATTACTGCCCAAAAAGAGAAAAATGGGAGGATCGGAAAATAATTAACTCTCAAAAAAAAAAAAAGAAAATCGAAAAAATAATCAGTAACAAAAACTTACGAAAATACTAGGACTTATGGTAATAGCCGGGACGGCAATTCGCAAGGTCGATCGCAGGGAGGGGGAGGGGAGGAGGGGCTGGCCGGTGGATATTCTACACAATGCTGGTCTTACTGTAGCAAACTCGGAAAAATCTCAAAACTCGGGGAACAATCACTTATTTTTGGGCGCCAGCTACTGTATCGGTGTAGCACCGTGACGTTCGATTTATTTAATCGAATTCAAAAAAGAGAAAAAAAAACAGAACGAAAACTATTACCTTTTACGTCACTCGGCTAGCGGGAACGGGGGAGGGAGGGGAATGAGACTTCTCAGGCCGCAGGCACTGTCCAGGGCTTCTTGACAATATTACCTCGGCACAAAAAAAAAGATACAGAAAAATTTCAATAATTACAAAAAAAAGTGGATACGATGAAACAATTTTCTAGTCTCGGGGAAATAGGAGAAATACGCTAACGGTCGCGCGCTGTAAACCTCCGCGATCGCGAATATTCGTCGCGACGGAAGGCCTGTCGCGACGCTCGGCGCGCGCATCTATCGACATCGATTCTTCTATCGATTGCCGAACAATTCTCGACGCCGAGCGGTGCTGATCCCTCGCGGTGGGCTGGGGAACTATCGCATCTGACAGTTCAGGTGTAATTTTACGGTGTTTGCCCGCACGACACAGCTCGTCGGTTTACACTCGTTATTTCGAGCCGAGAGTGTGTCGTCGGGCTTCCAGGGCGTCCAGGACGGGTCAGCTGTGTGGAGTTTCCATTGCGGTGGCCTTCAAGGGACGGACGGCGATGTTTTGGCAGGGCAGCGGTTTGTCGGATATTTTTGGAGGTTAGTGCCGGAATGCCGTATCTGGATTTTTGTTGCTGACGGTTGTCAATTCTTGTAGAGTCGTTCTGGGCCTGACAGGGTCGATCTGGTCGGCGATGAGGTCTTCGGTGGCTGCGATGGTCTTCGATGGTCGTTGATGGTCTGCGGTGAGTCTTCGGTGGGTCGTCGATGAGTCTTCGGTGGGTGGCGATGGCTTGAGTGAGTGGGTCGAAGGACTGACAGGGTGGCAGGGACTGAGGGTAAGTCGAGGGGGAGGGTTAACAATATTAAAAGTCGTTGCTTAAATCGTAGGTCCTAATTCTAGTTTATTTCCCTAGGTGAGTGGTGGGACGTAGAGCCACGTTGGGGAAGGCTTGTGACGCACCACGTCACAAGTTATACGCTTAGACATTTCGATTTCTTAAGAAATTCCGCGAAAGAAACATCGACTCTGTCTTCCACACCGAATTGTACCATAAATTCGTTCTCTTCGGAAATTTCTTTTGTTTCTCTTTCTCTTTGTCACGCGTCCATCCTCGCTTGCCTATGTGGCCATCTTGTTGGCGGTTTTCTTTCACGTGCTTCCACGGCAAACTACACGCTTTTGTCCACGTGAGTTTTCATTTTTACGATCTTTTATCTGCATATTCGAATTGACTTTTATTAACCTAACAATTTACCAACATTGTTCAAAAGCTCTCGGACCTATTTTATCGGGACAATGACGACCTTCCTGTACCATGTACGGAGGAATGGCTCGAATAAAATTCAAGTCGACACTTGTCGCTGCGTCAGGTAGCAAGGATCCATAATAAGCAGATCGATGTATATATGCGATTAGGGTTTTGGATTGCAACGTACGGTAAGTCACTTTAACTTTTCTGTTTGTCGATCACACTTTTTAATATGCTCTTAGTCGAAGTGGCACTTTAGAACGTTATTGACGTGTCAGATGAATCGCAGCCCAAGTACTCATTTGACGAAACTATAGAGTGAGCTTATGATGAAAGTATTCAGTGTCGCAAAGGATTTCTTTAAAATGAAACCTGTCGACCCTTTGAATGCTGCTATTGTAAGCTTACCAAGTAATTACGTTAAATGTGTATTTGGCCGGCAATAAACCTGACCAAATTTGTCGTAAATTACAATTGTGTCGTATACTGACCGGCAGCGTGCTCTCTCGAGCACGCTCGGGCCTCAGTCTCGCGTGACCGCCCGCGGAACGCGGTCTCGCTCGCTCGTCGGATCGTACTCCAAATAATGTACAGTCACCAATAAATATGTCCTGCTACAAACTGTGTCTCTTATTCCGAACATAACAATTGGCGACGAGGAAAGAAACGAACCACGAAAAGTGCACAGTGAAAAGTGGAAAGTGAGATACTGCAACGGGTGATGAGCGACGAGTGGACAGAAATCGAGGCGAATGTGGCGACCGGGAAGACCTCGTGGATCTACGAACTAACAAAAGAAAAATTATTGGAGATTTGTGTCCACTACAGCATCGCACAAAAGTCGACGGCGAATATCGACGAGATACGGAAAGCCCTTGCTGACTTCGTAAAAAGGAAAAAAGAGGACACCAAAGAAAAAGAGGAAAGAACGGAGCCGAATGAAAATTCGGGGTCTACACCATTACCAGCACGGACAGACGACACGACATCGGTTGACGTCATGACACCGAATATAGGTAAACTCACCGAGTTCGATCCAGAAAAACAAACCTGGGAGGACTATATAGAACAGTTAGAATTCTATCTCGAAGCAAATAATATCAACAACGATACGAAGAAACGGGCTACTCTCTTGACAGCAATAGGGACGAAGAATTACGCTATAATAAAATCTCTCTGCTCACCGACCGCTCCAAAAGAGATTGAGTACAAAAACATTCTCGAGAAATGTCAATCTTATTTCGGTCAAAGAATAAACGAACTTCTAGCCCGAATACACTTTCACAAACGAGACCAAAGAGAAAATGAACCGCTCAAAGATTTTGTACGCGAGATAAGAAAATTAGCGTTAGATTGTAAATTTTCTGGTCCGGATGGGAAATTACCAATGCACATTATGCTGCGCGACCGTTTCGTCGCGGGAATACGAAACGAAGAACTGCAAAGATACTTATGCCGACGACACGAGGAGTCGGTTAGCACAACAAACCCGGACGGGTTATCGCTGGATAAAGCTTTAGAAACAGCTTGTAATGCAGAATCAGCAGAACAACAACAAAAAATATTCAAACAGTCTGACTCAGAAGTCATCCACAATATCTCGCACAATAAAACGTCCAAGCTGATCAAAAATAAAAATATTACAAACCAAAAACAACCTCGAGACGCGTGTTATCACTGTGGATACACAAATCACTCACAAGACAAATGTTTTTACAAAGAAGCGAAATGCAGTTTTTGCGACAAGACCGGGCACTTAATCAGAGTTTGCAAAAGTAGGCTACGATCGATCGAAAAAAAACCAGCGACTACAAACAAATCGCCACAGACACATCAAATAGAAGAACTATCGAGTAACGACTCTGACACCGACGATATTTTCGCGTGCAATATTACGGTGCAGTCGATGCACGGAAATAAGCAAAATAACGACTACAATGTAAAAATTGACATCAACTCGATCCCGTGCAAATTTGAAGTGGATAATGGAGCTCATCAATCACTTATAAACAAACAAACATACAAAAAAATTTGGCCGAAACAGGATCCAATCTGGCTGAAAAAGCGAATTAATTTATACGGGTACGGAAAAAGACCAATCGAAGTAATTGGAGTGACTAACGTGCGTGTGCGCCATAAACAAAAGGAACAACTATTGCCAATAGTAGTGACAAATGAGACGCATGGACCAAACCTATTAGGGAGAAACTGGTTTACATCCTTGGGTATAGCTATGACCGGAATCTACAGTGTGAGCGAGGGAAAGAACAAGGAGAGAGTATTAAAAGAATTCCCGTCTCTCACCTCCAAAACACTAGAAGGTCATAAAGGGACACCTATACATATCGAACTGAAAAAGGACGCGCACCCAAAATTTCAAAAGGCGAGGAGAATACCATATGGACTTCAAGAGGCGGCAATGGACGCACTACAGTCAATGGTACAACAAAAAATGATCACACCCGTAGATCAATCCGATTGGGCAACTCCAGTACTGTTCGTCAGAAAATCCAACGGAAAAATAAGGGTAGTCGGAGACTACAAATCAACAGTAAATCCAGAAATCCGCGAATCCGAATATCCATTACCAACCGTCGAGGAAGCGCTGGCAACTCTCAACGGAGGAGAATTTTTCTCTCAAGTGGATCTGCGTGACGCTTACAAACAAATACGGGTTGATGAAGAAACATCCAAAATACTCACAATCAGCACGCCAGGAGGTTTGTTCAACGTCAACCGTCTACTGGATGGCATCGCAGCAGCACCACGAATTTTTCAAAAATTCATGACAACGATTCTATCGGGAATACCGGGCATACAAATATACCTAGACAACGTGAAGATACAGGGACGAAACTTGGAAGAACACGACTTACGATTAACAGAAGTGCTGCACCGCCTACAAAAATCAAACCTCCGGGTTAATGTCGAAAAATCGATATTCTGTGTAAAATCAATGGATTTCCTGGGCCATCAAATTTCCACCGAAGGCATTCAACCATTGGAGAATAAGGTAACAGCAATAAAAAATATGAAAGCCCCGACCGACAAGCGTGGATTACAAGTCTTTTTGGGGGGAATAAATTTCTACGCCCGATTTATTAAAAATAGAGCAACAATCGCTGAGCCATTACACCGACTGTTAGACGCCGACGCAGATTGGAAATGGGGAAAACAAGAACAAAACGCGTTTCAGAAGTTGAAAAATGAACTGATCGGATCTGGGATTCTAGTACATTTTGACGACAATTTACCAATTGTTGTCTCAGCCGACGCATCGCCGATTGGGATAGGCGGCGTTCTGGCACACAGATTACCAGACCAAACGGAGAAACCAATAGCATTCTTTTCAAAAACGCTCAACAAAACTCAACGGAAATATGCCCAGATAGACCGAGAGGCTCTGGCGTTAGTACAGGCCGTGACACACTTTCATCAATATTTATCGGGACGAACGTTCGCTCTGATTACAGATCACCAGCCGCTGTTGGGGATTTTCGAGCCGAGGAATCAAAAGTCCGGTCAAGTATCGCCCAAATTAAAAAGATACCAAATAACCTTGTCGGCCTACAACTGCAAGCTAAGCTACCGGCCAGCCAAAAAACACGGAAACGCTGATTTCCTATCAAGACTACCACTAGAAGAAGAACTAGAAGAAGAAGAAAAAATCGGCGACGTCCTCATGCTGGAAGGCGTGACCCGAAATCCAGTATCAGCAGCAGAAATAGCCGCCGAAACGGACAAGGATGAAACACTCAGACTCATAAAGTTATGGTTGAATAGCACATGGCCAGAGAAAACGGAAAAAAAATTCCAAGCTTTCTGGCTGAAGAGAAACGAGATGTCTATTGAAGATGGATGTCTTTTATGGGGATCAAGAATAGTCACCCCGAAGAAACTACAACCGGAAATACTCAGATATCTACACGCTAACCATCCAGGGATTGTCGCCACAAAAGCATACGCACGATCATACACATGGTGGCCCGGCATAGATAAAGAACTCGAAACCATGATTAAAAACTGCGACCGATGCCAAGACACACGCCATAACCCACCGAGAGCACCAATCCAGAACTGGGAAAGCCCGGGAAAACCTTGGACTCGTCTACACATCGATTTCGCAGGACCGTTCCAGGGACAAACCTTTCTCATCGTGGTTGATGCTTACACGAAATGGACCGAAGTATGCCGAATCCCCTCAACATCATCGACAAACGTTATTCGCGAATTCCGACGTCTTTTCGCTGCCTTCGGTCTTCCTGAAACAATAGTATCGGATAATGATACATCATTCAGATCCGAGGAGATGCAGACATTCTGCAAAAGAAATGGCATTGAATTTATATTCATTGCCCCATACCACCCATCCTCGAACGGACAAGCCGAGCGTTCAGTTCAAACGACTAAACAATCGCTAAAAATACTAGAAGAAGGGGACTGGGAAACGAAAATCAGCAGATTTCTACTGAAACAACACTCGACACCGTCAACATCTACGGGAGTGTCACCAGCGGAGTTGATGTTCAACAGAAAACTTCGTACACCGTTGGATGGCCTATCGCCGCGCAACAGACATCGTCCACCAATCATAAAGGACACGCCGGCGGGGGCTCGTCAGCTGCAAATTGGAAACTGTGTAAGAATGCGCACACATAAAAAAGAGGGTCAAAAATGGATCAGAGCAACAGTCGAGAAGAAAACTGGACCCCTATCTTATGAAGTACGAGAAGTTGGCACGAAGAAATTGCACAAACGTCACATCGATCACCTCCGATACGTTCCAAAGCTACAGGCGCAAGAAAAAAAACCGGAAAAACAAACGCGATCGACATCACCGGAAAACCGCAATAAAGAAAAACACAATTATAATTTACGCAGAAGAATTCGTTAAAATACGGCACCTCAAAACATGCATTCGTTTCCTATTCAAATGTCATTCTCTTCATTTTATTTTTTTCTATTATTCACAAATCAAGGAACAATTTTTTTCGTTACGTTATATTAATTTCAATCTAGAGGGGAGGGGTGTCGTATACTGACCGGCAGCGTGCTCTCTCGAGCACGCTCGGGCCTCAGTCTCGCGTGACCGCCCGCGGAACGCGGTCTCGCTCGCTCGTCGGATCGTACTCCAAATAATGTACAGTCACCAATAAATATGTCCTGCTACAAACTGTGTCTCTTATTCCGAACATAACAAATTGCTCAAAATAAATATAATTAATTTCCAGTAAATTAAAATTCTATATAATACGAATATGTACATCGTAATATATTAATAATAACTAATCATTGATCATTTATCACTTGAAATCTAGATACCGAAGAGGAAGCCAATCGTCACGATCTCATTGTACCAAAAGGCAAGGGTTGTAGAAACAAGTTCTCAAATTTAAAAGTGGCCCACGAGACTCCAAAAGTTATTTATCCTCCTCAACGTAGAATCGGGAACAATCCAACGAAAAAACAGCCTGACGACAACAGCGATGATAGTGGAAAAATCAATCGTATCAAATGCTTGCGGGAAAAGGTATATGTATAAGTCGCGAATATCTAGCAACATTAAGTAATTTCACTTTTTGTAACTCATTACATGAAAAGTGCTGCTTTATGTGGGGTCCAGGCGCGACATAAAGTAGTGTTTTTCAAGACGGTGTTACATAAATATTGGAAGCGTTGCATAAATACTTGAAGCGTGTCGTAATAAGTATTTATGACTCGCTTCAAGTATTTATGCAACGCGTAACATACTGTGCGCATGCGCACAGCACTAATAGAAAACAAAAAAATGTATTTCGACAGAGGCTAGAAAAGAAAGCAATTGCTGAGGAATTTGATTGCGCTCAAAAAGAAGTCGATGATTTAGTAAAAAAAAAAAGCAGCAAAAATTAAAGGGATGCCGGTACCATCGCCACAAACATCAGGCGAACAATTCGAAGACAGAACCAATAATAGCTGTCATAGTCACGTTACTGACATCGACTCGGACGACGAGGTCTCTTCGAATGGTGACAGTTGCACTAAAACGGCGGATACTCCAACTGCAGTCGAATTCACATCGAATGTCAATGAAAAATTGGCGGGATCGAAAGTCGAGGTATGAAATAATTTCTTAATTGAAGAATTGAAGAAACATTAAAACTTCAGTGCTAAAGAGTTTCTTCTCTTTTTAAAGATTCTTTAGATATGGCCGATTTATACACATCAAGTTAATAAACTAGATATGTATAAATCGGCCATACCTAGCAATATTAACTAATTTCACTATGTAAAAAAAACATTTATTTCAACAGATGCCAGGACCATCGCCAGAAACATCAAAAGATCAATTCGAAAACAGGAACAATAACTGTGATAGTCACGTTGCTGATACCGACTCGGACGACGAGGTCTCTTCGAATGGTGACAGTCGCACTAAAACGGCGGATACTCCAACTGCAGTCGAATTCACATCGAATGTCAATGAAAAATTGGCGGGATCGAAAGTCGAGGTATGAAATAATTTCTTAATTGAACAATTGAAGAAACATTAAAACTTTAGTGCTGAAGAGTTTCTTCTCTTTTTAAAGATTCTTTAGATATCGCCGATTTATACGCATCTAGTTAATAAACTAGATATGTATAAATCGGCCATATCTAGCAATATTAACTAATTTCACTATATAAAACAAAAACATTTATTTCAACAGATGCCAGGACCATCGCCAGAAACATCAAAAGATCAATTCGAAAACAGGAACAATAGCTGTGATAGTCACGTTGCTGATACCGACTCGGACGACGAGCTCTCTTCGAATGGTGACAGTCGCACTAAAACGGCGGATACTCCAACTGCAGTCGAATTCACATCGAATGTCAATGAAAAATTGGCGGGATCGAAAGTCGAAGTATGAAATAATTTCTTAATTGAAGAATTGAAGAAACATTAAAACTTCAGTGCTGAAGAGTTTCTTCTCTTTTTAAAGATTCTTTAGATATGGCCGATTTATACACATCTAGTTAATAAACTGGATATGTATAAATCGGCCATATCTAGCAATATTAACTAAGTTCACTATGTAAAAAAACATTTATTTCAACAGATGCCAGGACCATCGCTAGAAACATCAAAAGATCAATTCGAAAACAGGAACAATAGCTATGATCGTCACATTGCTGATACCGACTCGGACGACGAGGTCTCTTCGAATGGTGACAGTCGTACTAAAACGGCGAATACTCCAACTGCATTCAAAGTCATATCTCCTGTCAATGAAAAATTGATGGGATCAAAAGTCGAGGTATGAAGTAATTTCTTACCTGAAAAAATTGATTAAAACGAAAATTTCAGCACGGAAGACTTTTTCGTTTTTGAACGATTTTTTCATTAAAAATTGAATTTTCTTCGAGCTTAATACAACCGGAAATTTAAGAAAAAAATTAAAGATTCGATAGGACGATTTTTTTATTGGCTTCAACGATTTTTTCCTATAAATAATTTTTTATTCATACATATTTTCTGATTTGATGTAGGTTAAGTCCGATAGTTTGGATAAAATGGAAGAAGACTCAAAGACTTCGGAATCCTTCCATGAGACTATCGAACATCGAATGAGCGAAATGTTTAATTTCGTCGATAATGGCATGAATTCCCCAGGGTGTGAAAACGTATGAAATTGTCGCTGAGTTGATAAAAAGTAGCCCATTGTTTTTAATGACAAAATTAATGATTTGCAATGAATATTTTCAGATTGAAACACCGATAAGAACTTATGCAAAGGCTGAGTCTCAAAAAAAAATTTGGACAATATCTGACTGTTTATTGACGAAAAAAGTGAAGTTACTCCGCTCACCGACTTGAGTCATCCGCGAAATTCGTGGAAATTGTCAGCTTAAGCAGGTACTGTATTCGTATATTTATAATTTATTATCGTTGTCGTAATAATAGTATCGAATAATAATTCAGACGATCGAATTTAATGTTCTAGGTTTACGTAGATGACACGTCTACTAGGAATCTTCAAGATTGTACAGATGAAGGTGATCCTACGCAACAGAAATCACCGTCGACAAATAATCCGGAGAAACGACGTCGAAAAGATTACGATAGCGTAAAAAAATATATATATTCTACAATTTTTCAATGCAAAGATACATGTTATTCAAATTTTCGGTACCTGGTTGTGTTGTATCTTTGTGTTGTAAAGTTGAGAGAGTCGTCGGAAGAATCATCGAGTATGAGATACGAAGAGATTCAACAACTAGCGAACAATGACTATAAAGACCAAAAACTCGATTTTGGATCGTACAAAGAAACGGTGGATCATCTTCAACGGGCGCTTCGCTACATGATAAAAAAATCAAGGAGGTGGAGGAACAAATACTTCCGAGTGAAGTACAGTCGAAAGGAAAAAAAGATCGACACCAAAGATTTTGCAAAAATGCTGAAAAACACTGAAGCAAACATAAAAAAAAACAATTCTAAGTCAGAATTCGAATGTACAAAACGTTAACAACGACGCAAAAGTTCTGCCAAAGATAATAGACGCGGATAGAAATGGAAAAGTAAGTATTTTGTACACAACAACAACAACAATAATAGTAATAATAATAATAATAATAGTTTATTATTGTCAGAATGTGGATTATAATACTTATGTAATGTGTTCTTTATTGCCAAGGCGAAGTACATGGAGTACGATGTGTACGTAAAAGAACTTTTGCAAGCGGCAGCTGTCGACGATATGCGGAAACGATGCAACTGGGTCGTAAGAGCATTATTTAATGACGAGGAACGACTTCAATTGGGACTGCAGTTCGACCGTGCCTATCCTGACAGAAAATTGATAACCAATGTACAGGGAAATGCTATAGTAGGTAAGTAAAACGAAAATAATTATTATGAAATCGTTCTTCATATGATGATCAATCATATTTTTTTACAGAAATTTGCGAATTATTGCAAAATCGGAAAGTAATTGATAATACAGATGACATCAGACAGATGTAGCGGAGGTGGACATCGATCCTTTTAAAAGACGAACGAAGCAAACATAAAAAAGCAAAAGCTCCAACGTCAGCCCCAGCCGGATCAAGTCTCAAGAGAAAAGTGCCTCAAAACAACGCTCGTGGCGCGAAGAAGAAATCGTGAGAAACTAATTCTTATATATGTAGGATACTGAAAACGGCGAGCGTCCAGTGTCGGGGCACGCGCGATCGCGCGACCGAATGTTTGTTTACGCGCTCGGTCGAGCCGAACGGCCAGCATGCGAATATTCTCGAAAATCGGGAATTGTCTCGATAATTCGCGACTGAGAGAGAGAGCGATAGAGTGAGAGCTAGGCCGAGCCGTCGGCAGTGGCATACGAGACGCGTGCGAGTAAAGACGTCCTGCGAGACCCTTAACGAGAAACTTTGTCATCTGTTTTATAGTTTACATATTGAAACGTTTCGCGATTTTGTCGTACCCGATTTTTTCTTTGTTCTCACTAAATCGGGGCGTGAAGGAAATCTCATGAGTTATGATAATCGCGATAGGTGAATTTATGCGGTGACGTTATACCACTCTGAGAGAACTGGTTCGTGTACTGGACTCGACGGAGGATCGTAAACCGGATATGGAGTTTTGATGAGGTTCTTTTCGGGATGGCCTCAGAGGTTATTATTATTTATCACCCATGTTATTGGATGTTTAGACCTCTCATCATCGGCCGAGGGAGGAGGTCCTTTTATCCGTGCTCTAACCTGCACCTATTTACTACCGAGTAAATATTTTTACGTATTACCGACTATTTTTACGTTACCGAGAGGGTGAACGGGTACGTGAAAATCGTTTACGAGGAAGCAACTTATGCGTTAGAATTGCGTTGAAATCCGACCTACAACTGAGCTCGCGGATCAAAGAAATAACATTGGACTGTCGACTCCTGTAATTCGGTGCCTTCGATTGTTCGGATCCTGAACTATTGTTATGCCGGATTATTAGCGCTGGAATGCGCGCGCTCGTTTTAGCTCGACGCCTTGCTACTATCTCAATGAGCTGACCTATTTTTGCTGCGATCGTCCCGTTAATTGCTCCGCTGAGCTGACTTATTTGGCCTAGCCAATAAACGCTATCTTCCGGAAAAATTAACTATGCGATCTACACAAATAACAGACGCGATCTTTTGAGAGTTGTTCTGTTTGGTTATTCAAAGAACTTTATTAATTTCCGAAACATAACGTCGATACAATATATATAAATATCTGAACGATCCGAGTCCCGTGAGCTCCTCGGAAAGACTACTATCGTTGCCAAAACAAGACAGAAGATACCCGGTTTTCCAGACTGTCATAACATGGGCAACGCGTCCCGACTCGGATACATAACATTCCTCCCTTTCTACTTCAGTACATAATCCCTGAAAAATCGCGGAGGGCGTCTGATACGAGTCGGCCGATCACTCGTGTTACCCTCAGGTTGTTGTACGCTTTCCAGCGGCACCTGAGGACTTGAAGAAGGTTGGAATACTGACGATTCCTCGGAACCCAATGGCGGACCAGTTTTCTGCGGACTCAATGGAACGCTTCCTAAGTCCTGTTCTTCTTGTGATGGCGCCAGTACGACTGGTGCAGGAACGACCTGGGAGGCCGAGGCATTTTCAGCTTCGGGCATGCGAGCTCGCAGTTGGTCTATGTGACGGCGATGCTTACACCCATCCTCAGTCTGAACCCGGTATGACAGTGGTCCCGTAACCTCCGATATCTTTGCGGGAACCCATTTCGGACCCGAGCTATAGTTTCTAGCATAGACTGTATCTTCTTCTGTGAACGACCTCACTTTCGCAGACGCCGCAGTCTGTCTTTCGAACTCGTCCTGATCCATTGCGCTCGCAGCGCTCATTAACGGATGCAACACGTCCAACAGACTCCTTGGCTTTCTTCTAAGGAGAATCTCTGCCGGGCTAACACCAGTGCTCTCCTTTGGCACCAAGTGTTGCTTAGTCAAATATCGTGCCAACCGTATTTCCCAGCGCCCTTGGACGATCGACTTGAGAGCGTGTTTCGTATCTTCCACCATCCTCTCGGCTCGACCGTTGCTGGCCGGATGATAAGGCGCCACCGTAATGTTACGTATAGCGTTATCCGAACAGAAAGCTTGAAATTCCCTCGACGTAAAAGGCGTGCCATTGTCAGACACTATAATATCTGGCAATCCATGAGTCGCGAACAATCGAGCTAGCTGATCGATCATTGTGGTGGAGGTCATATTGGGTACAGTTAGCACTTCCAACCACTTTGAATACGAGTCCACGACAACCAGAAAAATATGCCCCTCAAAAGGTCCAGCGAAATCTAGATGGAGACGCGACCAAGGTTTTTTCGCACTCTCCCACACTCGAATTGGTGCTCGGGGAGGCGCTGCTCGACTCTCCTGACAATCCTGACACAGCTTTACCGTTTCTTCAATGTGCCGATCCATATTTGGCCACCAAACGTAGCTTCGAGCCAACGCTTTTGTTTGCACGATACCGGGGTGTGAATCATGCAACAATTTCAAAACTCGCGACCGTAATTCCTTCGGAATTATTACTCTGTTTCCCCATAACAAACAGCCTCGCTCTGTTGAGATCTCGTGCCTTCTCTGGCGGAATGGTAGCATTGATTCTTCCACATCGTCCGACTCGATCCAACCATGCAGCGTCTGAAATTTGACCTTTGAAAGAACAGGGTCCTTTTGGGTATATTCGGCTACTTGTTTAGCTTGCAATGGCGGACAAGGAAGAGCGTCGAGCATTAACACCGGAAGCACTTCTTCAACATCCAACGTCTTGACTGGCAGACGACTAAGACCGTCTGCATTCCCCAACTTGTGCCCCGGTCGGTAGGACAACTCGTAGTCATAAGCCCCGAGACTCAGGCTCCATCGCAGCATCCGCGGCGAGATCATCTGCGGAAGCTGTTTGTGCGGGTGTAACAAACCCAACAACGGCTTGTGATCTGTATAGATCTCGAAATGCCGGCCATAAATATAATTATGGAATTTCTTGACCGCAAACATCACAGCCAACGCTTCCTTGTCTATCTGAGCATAGTTCCTTTGCGTCGACGACATCGTGCGACTGGCATATGCTATGGGAGCTTCTTTACCATTTTGCAAACGATGGCTTAGTACCGCTCCAAGCCCGTACGGTGAAGCATCACAGCACACAATTAGCGGCAACGTCGGATCATACGGCACCAACAATCCCGATGACCTCAGAAGGCTCTTGGCCTTGTCAAATGCCTGCCCATGAACGCTTTCCCATTTCCAGTCAGTATCACGATCTAATAGCCGATGCAATGGCTCCAGAATCGTGGCACAGTCGGGCAAGAAGCACCGATAAAAATTCAGCAGCCCCAGAAACGCCTGAAGTTCTTTTTTGCACGTAGGCGTGGGTGCCGCCCGAATTGCCCTGACTTTTTCATCCGTCGGACGTATCGATCCGCCGCCGATGAGGAAACCCAAAAACTCAAGTTCCGGAACAGCCAAAACGCACTTCCTTTTATTCAGTCGTAAGCCGGCTTCTTTAAGCCGCATCAGCACCTTTCGGAGAACGATGTTGTGGTCTTTCTTGTCCTGACCAACAATCAAAATATCGTCGAGATAGGGCTTGACCCCCTTGATGTCACCCAACCATGATTCGATAAACCTCTGGAAAATACCAACGGCTGAATTTATTCCGAATTGAAGGCGTTTTACCCTCATCAGACCCTTCGGAGTGTTCAAAGTCAAAATATTAGCTGTCTCATCGTCGACTTTGAGCTGCTGATATGCTTGAGCCAGGTCCAGTTTGCTGAAAACCTTACCACCGGCCAATGATGCCAATACGTCCGAGACGGTCGGAAGCGGATACGTATCCATGACTGTGGCCGTATTAACGGTGCTCTTATAATCTCCGCAAATACGAAGAGAATTATCTTTTTTAATCACCGTCACAATTGGTGTAGCCCATCGAGAATAATCGACCGGTTCCAGGATTCCCTGCTCAATTAATTTGTCGAGTGCTTCTTCTACTTTCGGTCTCAACGCGTAGGGTACCGATCGACATTTAAGAAACTTCGGTGTTGCTGATTTTTCGATTTCTATCCTCACCAGCGGTCCTTTGTATGCGTCGATATCCGCTCCAAAAACTTCATCGAACTCTTCCAGAATCCCGCTTATCTCGTCCTCTTGTACTTGATGAATCCCTGCAACTCGGATTGCCAAGGCATCGAACCAACTTCGTCCCAAAAGACTAGCGCCATCCCCCTTTACTACGGTAAGCGCCAACAGTGCCCGTCGACCTTTTGCTGACACCTGAACCTCGCAAATGCCGACACTCTGCAGAAGCTCTTTTGACCAAGTCCTCAGTTTCTTATCCGGTGAACGCAACGTAGGTCCTGACTCTGGCCATAAATACCTGTACGTGGTCTCACTTATGATACTACAAGCCGACCCCGAGTCTACTTCCATGGTTAGGGTACGCCCATCCAAATTAACATCCATATATATGGGGTCATTTTCCGCTGATTCGTTGAATAGTACGTAGAAACCAGGTTCGTCATTTTGCGTTACATCCGTATCATTTAAGACCGTTTCCTCAGTAACCGCATGTGTCCTCGCACTTTTCGAGTCTTTTCCTTTTTCTTGTCTTGCTGCCTTCTTCCCTTTACAGACGCGAGCAATGTGTCCAATCTTCTTGCAGAAATTACACTCGGCCTCCGCAAATCGACAATCCTGCGGCGAGTGGCCGTATCCACAACGAAAACATTTAACCCCAGGTCGACCAGGGGGCTCATCCTTTTCTCCTCCAGAACTGATACTGCCTTTCCCGCGGTCTGAGATTCGATTTATCGATGTCGTCTCTGCGGCCGATGATATCTGCTGCCGAAGCTCCCTTGCGCGACAAGCTGCGGCCTCGGAGGCTAATGCGCTCTTCTGCACGCTTTCAAAAGTGAGTGTCGCCTCGGCGAACAACCGTCGTTGCAATTGCTCATCTCTCAACCCGCATGCTAATCTGTCACGCAACATTGTCTGAAGATTTTCGCCAAAATTGCAGTGCTCTGCTACCCGACGTAATTCAGCTATGTAGTCAGCGACATTCTCGTTCGGTAACTGATCTCGCTTATGGAAGTGAAACCTCTGCAGTATCTCAGACGGTGCTGGATTGAAATGTTCCTTCGTCTTCTCCACTATGGTTTCCCACGGAACTGTTGACGGTGCCTCGGGTGAGAGCACTGAACGTATCACACTGTACGTATTAGCTCCACACACTGTGAACAGCACGGCTCGCTTTTTAACTTCCTCAACTATTCCATTGGCCGCAAAATAAAATTCGAGCCTTTCTAGATAGAGGTCCCAAGCGCTTCCCTTAGTCATGTCGAACTCTCCAATTGAGCCAATTGCTGTCTGTGTGGCCATGACGATTCCCATAAATGGTTCTATGACCTCACACGTGAAAATTCTTAAATCCTCGTCGCCAATGTTCTGTTTGGTTATTCAAAGAACTTTATTAATTTCCGAAACATAACGTCGATACAATATATATAAATATCTGAACGATCCGAGTCCCGTGAGCTCCTCGGAAAGACTACTATCGTTGCCAAAACAAGACAGAAGATACCCGGTTTTCCAGACTGTCATAACATGGGCAACGCGTCCCGACTCGGATACATAACAAGAGTGATTTGACTTTTGGCTTAATAGCCACGCGGTCGAATTGACACTATCCTCTCGTGGAGGCAAACTGAACGGCCAATTGTAATAATTGGTGGCCAGTTAGCTCGCAGCAATCGGATAGGATTCGTTTTTTTATCGAAATAGAAAGAAAAGAAGATCACTTCTCTTTATCCTGAATATTTAACAGCTAGAGAGCTGGGCTGACTTTGGCAAGAATTACACGTCGCGTGAAATTGCAAAAGTTATAAGGCCCTGAGGACGCCTTGCTCCCGGGTTTTATACCCGGTGGTGGCGTGACCTTGTGTCAAAGTTGAGTGGGGTCGAAAATCTTGGGAGAGGTGGAAAAATCGCGTGATCTCACGTGATCGATTATATAACCGCGATCGTGGTGGGAGCGAATTTCTCTGGAGAGGTGGTAATATCACGCGATGTCACGTGGGTGTTATGTAACCCTTTCGTGATGGGGGCAAAATCCCTTATGGAAGGGCAGGGATCGCGCGATACCTCGTGGCAGGCCGTGATTGGTCGAACCTCGGTCAACCGCGTACTTTGCGATCTTTAGACCCTTCCTCTTTACGCTAATTTGGCTAATCCGTTTTTTATGTGCGTAATTAGGGCTCCTCAGCATTGTTGGTTGGTCTTAGACGGGATTGGCACGTCCCGCGAGTATATTTTCTGAGAATTATCCCCGGAACAGCTATGCTTTGCTAGTTTTCCTGCCTAAAAAGGATTTGATTGATTTTTATTTTATCCGTTGGGTTAATTTTCTCTTATCGTTTTCCTCAAAGGATCGTAAGTACGGCGTATGTACGGTCCGGATTTATGTTTCTTTCGCGTCGATTACGCCTGGTAATGGTCATGACCGCGGCTTATTTTTGTGGGTTTCATAGGTTGTCGGTTCTTTACCTTCCGTATTACCGCGGGAGTAAATCTCCTCGATCCCAGGAGGTAAGTCAATCGATTAGTGCCCGACAGATGTCGCGTTCCGTATCGATCTCCGATTTCGGCATCCCGGCAACTTGCCTGTCCGCCGAGATGTTTGCGGCATTCGGTAGCCGACCGCCCATGGGCGGGGCCTTTAGCGGTCCTGTCTCAGCCGATTGCTGCGTGCCATACGGGCGGAAGTGAGCGCGTTGCCTGTTGATCTCGTGTACCGAGGCGTCTCATACCGTCTCGTTACAATATATTGAAATAAACGCACCTTTAAGCATCACTACCTGTCTCCACTATATCCCACAACTGCCAGGGGAATATAAAAGCCTTAATCCCCACAACTTTTTGGGGGCTCGTCCGGGATCGTGCGAGGCTAGTGAGTCGTAATTGGCGCGTGCTTTGCGACGATAGGAGAGAACATTTTTGCGCGGTCGTGGGAAGACACGTGCGGAACAGCGGTGTGCTATTGCGACGAGAGGAAGTAACATTTTGCGAAAACCGAGAACAGCCGTGAGTCGGTAGTTTGAGGGTCAAAGCAAGAACATTTGAGAGTGCGGCGTACCGAGCGAGGAAGTCCGAGAGTGTCAGTGCGTCGAACGAGAGTGTTTAAGAGCTCTGATGTGTTAAGTGAGCGACCAAAGCGATGAGTCTTACATTACACGACGCCGAGGCCCTCTCCGTTAATGATTTGCGAGGAATTCTAAAGTCGAAAGGGCTTGCTGTAAGCGGAACGAAAGCTGAGATCATAGAGCGGCTGAGGGAGGCCGGTATGGGAGAGGAGGCCACGAGTTACCCCAAGGTCGGCACTGTTGGCAAGGGGGACAACAATTCGGGAGACGACATCGGTGCCACGTCGGTAGGTTTACAGCGAGAAATGGAGTTAATAAGACGAGAAAAGGAGTTGATGGCGCGCGAGCTTGCCGTAGCCCAGCGAGAACTTGAGCTTCTGCGGGGTTCGCGGCCGGACGAACGGTCGGGAGGGGGTAATAGGCAGAATAATCCCCTGCCTGTGACCGTAGACGTGCCGGTCTCTACGAAAATAAGTGTAGCGGCGGTGGCGGATCTCCTTAGTTACTTTAACGGGAATTCGGAAACATTTGAAACATGGGAAAACCAAGTTGTGTTCTTGAAACAAGCGTACGACTTGAACGATAGCATGACGAAGATTCTCATCGGCATGAGACTTAAGGGAAAAGCACTCGAGTGGTTTCATTCCAAATCCCAGTTCATCGAGATGACGTCAGAGGCATTGTTAGCTGCGCTGAAGGGCATGTTCCACCACCGGCCGAACAAAATAGTGCTGAGACGAAGATACGAGGAACGTGTCTGGCACAAAAACGAATCTTTCCACGACTACGTTCACGAAAAGGTTATCTTGGCGAATCGCATCTCCGTGAACGACGACGACATAGTTGGATATATCGTCGAGGGAATTCCGGATGTTCATCTTCGGGATCTGGCTCGTGTTCAAGGATTTACATCGAGGGAATCTCTTCTGGCGGCATTCGAAGCGATCACATTGCGAGACGGAGACAACACTCCGGCAACCGGCGGTGCGAAGCCCGGCGAGAAGACCGACGGCAATAAGCGTAAGAATGATAAGCGCGAGAAAGATGCGAAAGCGGTAGCGGGAGAAAAGAAAGAATCGAGTGAGACGACCAAGCGAGCAGGAGCGAGACGCTGTTACAATTGCGGTAAGCGAGACCATGTAAGCGCGACGTGTCCGGAGAAAGATAAGGGTCCGAAATGCTTTGAGTGTACTGAGTTCGGGCATATAGCGTCGAGTTGTCCGAAAAAACAAAAAGCGGAAATAAATTGCCTAGTAGCTCAATCGAAGTCGATAAAACGCAGCGTAGACGTAGAGATAAATGGTTTTCACGTTTCGGCAATTCTCGATACAGGTAGCGATTTAACGGTAATGCGCGCGGACCAGTATATTCAGCTCGGAGCGCCGAAGTTGATCAACAAAACCACTCCGTTTCGCGGTGTGGGAACCGAGTCGAACATGACATTGGGAGAGTTTAACGCGACGATTGCTGTAGATGGACACTCGTATCCCATACTGATTCGTGTAATTTCTGACGACCTTTCTCGACACAAATTATTAATCGGCCGCGATTTCCTGGACGAAATTGATTTGAATGTTAAGCGAGGCGTGTCGAAGATTAGTCCCGTGTACGACGAACCGGTCGAAAGCGATGTACCGCAAATATATCAGATCGATGCGTGCGCTGATCTCGAAGTAAATGCTGTTGATCTGTCTCTCATTAGCGACGTAAATCACCGAGTCGCCGTGCAAAACCTCGTGGAAAATTATAGTCCGGCGCGAACACGCGAGGTGGGCGTAAAAATGACGCTAGTGCTCAAAGACGATGAGCCTGTGTATCAAAGAGCGAGACGTTTGAGCACACCTGAGAGAGAGGATGTGAACGCGCAAATACAAGAGTGGGTGAGCAACGGTATCGCGAGACCATCAGTCTCCGACTACGCGAGTCCAATCGTTTTGGTAAAAAAAAAGGATGGAACAAATAGACTTTGCGTAGACTACAGGTTGCTCAACAAAAAAATAATTAAAGATCGATATCCTCTGCCGCTGATTGAGGATCAATTAGACAGATTGCAGGACGCGAAAATCTTTAGCACGTTGGATTTGAAGAATGGATTCTTCCATGTCGCAGTTGACGAACCGAGTCGAAAATTCACAGCTTTCATAGTCCCCGACGGGCATTTCGAGTTTTTACGGGTTCCATTCGGGCTGTGCAATTCCCCGGCGGTATTCCAGAGATTTGTCAATGCGGTTTTCCAAGATTTGATTCGGGAAGGCGTAGTTCTGACGTACATGGACGACTTAATAATTCCGTCCGCGGATTGCGAGAGTGGGCTGAGAAATTTGCAACGAGTCTTGGACACCGCGCGGGAGACGGGACTGTCGATGAACTGGGAAAAATGCAGTTTTCTACGGAGTAGAGTCGAATTCTTAGGGCACGTTATCGAAGACGGACATGTACAGCCGTCTACGCGGAAAACCGAAGCAGTTGAACGATTTCCAAAACCCACAAACGTGCGGCAAGTTCAGGGTTTTCTCGGCCTCACGGGTTACTTTCGGAAGTTCATCCCCGGATATTCGCTGATTGCGCGACCTTTGACGAACTTATTGAAAGCCGACGCGAAGTTCCGATGGGAAAAAGAGCAAAGTGACGCCTTTGCACGATTAAAAATCGCGTTGGTAAATAATCCGGTTTTGAGTTTGTATCGCGCGGGAGCTGAAACCGAACTCCACACGGATGCGTCGAAGCAGGGATACGGTGCAATCCTGTTGCAACGAAACGGCGACGATAGCGTCCTACATCCGGTGTATTACGCGAGCGCAAAAACGACGGAACTCGAGGAAAAATACACCAGTTACGAACTGGAGGTATTCGCTGTAATTAAGGCGCTTGTAAAATTTAGAGTGTACCTGCTAGGTATAGCGTTTAAAATAGTGACGGACTGCCGAGCTTTTGCGCTCACCATGAATAAAAAAGACTTGTGCGTGCGAGTGGCGAGATGGGCGCTTCAGCTCGAGGAATTTAATTATACGATCGAACATCGGACCGGAAAAAATATGATGCATGTCGACGCGTTGAGTCGCAACCCGGTAGCATCGTGTATGCTGATAGATGAAGACGAAGAAGGGCTCGTCGCCCGGCTGAAGAAAGCACAGCAGGAAGATACAGAGATCGAAAAGATCGTACGGTTGGTGGAAAACGATCATACGCGAGGATACGTCGTTCGCGACGGTCTGCTGTTCAAGGAGGTTGACGGCGATATCAGGCTTGTGGTCCCCAAGAGCATGTGTTATCAAGTCATCAAACAAGCACACGAGAAGGGCCATTTTTCGGTAAACAAGACGGAAGCCATCGTAAAACGGGATTACTGGGTCCAAAACCTGCGTCAGCGAGTCGAGAAAGTCGTACGTAACTGCATCGATTGCATTCTAGCCATGAGGAAAGCGGGAAAGCAGGAAGGCTTTCTGAATCCAATCGATAAAGGGGAAGTCCCGCTCGATACGTTCCATATAGACCATCTGGGACCCCTCGCGTCAACGAAGAAAAGCTATAAGTACATATTCGTCGTGGTCGATAGTTTTTCAAAATTCACATGGCTTTATGCGACGAAATCGACGGGTACCGCCGAGGTTACAGATAGGCTACGCAAGCAGTCGGTAATTTTTGGAAACCCCCGACGAATAGTCTCGGATCGCGGAACGGCGTTCACATCAGGCGATTTCGAGGATTATTGTAAGCACGAGAGTATCGAGCATAGCCTAACGACGACGGGAATTCCGAGAGCAAACGGGCAGGTCGAACGTGTCAATCGCACGCTAATACCTCTGTTGACAAA